>CM067540.1:27948996-28234267 GCA_034509755.1 Anisodus tanguticus
AATTACATCATTCACATACAGTGAAAACCGCATCCCCTTTGCTTGATTTACATCACCTCGACTCTATGGAATGAAGACCACAAATCTCTCCGTTGTAATTACATCATTCAACTAGAGTGAAGACCGCATCCCCTTTGCTTGATTTACATCACCCGACTCTATGGAATATATACCATGATCTCTCTCGTTGTAATTACATCATTCACATACAGTGAAAACCGCATCCCCTTTGCTTGATTTACATCACCCGACTCTATGGAATGAAGACCACAATCTCTCGTTGTAATTACATCATTCAACTAGAGTGAAGACCGCATCCCCTTTGCTTGATTTACATCACCCGACTCTATGGAATATATACCATGATCTCTCTCGTTGTAATTACATCATTCACATACAAAGAAAACCGCATCCCCTTTGCTTGATTTACATCACCTCGACTCTATGGAATGAAGACCATGAATCTCTGTTGTAATTACATCATTCAACTAGAGTGAAGACCGCATCCCCTTTGCTTGATTTACATCACCCGACTCTATGGAATAAATACCATGATCTCTCTCGTTGTAATTACATCATTCACATACAGTGAAAACCGCATCCCCTTTGCTTGATTTACATCACCCGACTCTATGGAATAATACCATGATCTCTCTCGTTGTAATTACATCATTCAATACAGTGAAACCGCATCCCCTTTGCTTGATTTACATCACCCGACTCTATGGAATATATACCATGATCTCTCTCGTTGTAATTACATCATTCACATACAAAGGAAAACCGCATCCCCTTTGCTTGATTTACATCACCCGACTCTATGGAATAATACCATGATCTCTCCGTTGTAATTACATCATTCAACATAGAGTGAAGACCGCATCCCCTTTGCTTGATTTACATCACCCGACTCTATGGAATATATACCATGATCTCTCTCGTTGTAATTACATCATTCACATACAGTGAAACCGCATCCCCTTTGCTTGATTTACATCACCCGACTCTATGGAATATATACCATGATCTCTCTCGTTGTAATTACATCATTCACATACAAGTGAAAACCGCATCCCCTTTGCTTGATTTACATCACCCGACTCTATGGAATGAAGACCATGATCTCTCGTTGTAATTACATCATTCAACTATAGTGAAGACCGCATCCCCTTTGCTTGATTTACATCACCCGACTCTATGGAATATATACCATGATCTCTCTCGTTGTAATTACATCATTCACATACAGAGTGAAAACCGCATCCCCTTTGCTTGATTTACATCACCCGACTCTATGGAATATATACCATGATCTCTCTCGTTGTAATTACATCATTCACATACAGTGAAAACCGCATCCCCTTTGCTTGATTTACATCACCCGACTCTATGGAATAATACCATGATCTCTCTCGTTGTAATTACATCATTCATACAAGAGTGAAAACCGCATCCCCTTTGCTTGATTTACATCACCTGACTCTATGGAATAATACCATGATCTCTCTCGTTGTAATTACATCATTCACATAGAGTGAAACCGCATCCCCTTTGCTTGATTTACATCACCCGACTCTATGGAATATATACCATGATCTCTCTCGTTGTAATTACATCATTCACATACAAAGAAAACCGCATCCCCTTTGCTTGATTTACATCACCCGACTCTATGGAATATATACCATGATCTCTCTCGTTGTAATTACATCATTCACATACAAAGTGAAAACCGCATCCCCTTTGCTTGATTTACATCACCCGACTCTATGGAATAAGACCATGATCTCTCGTTGTAATTACATCATTCAACTAGAGTGAAGACCGCATCCCCTTTGCTTGATTTACATCACCCGACTCTATGGAATATATACCATGATCTCTCTCGTTGTAATTACATCATTCACATACAGTGAAAACCGCATCCCCTTTGCTTGATTTACATCACCCGACTCTATGGAATGAAGACCATGATCTCTCTCGTTGTAATTACATCATTCAACTAGAGTGAAGACCGCATCCCCTTTGCTTGATTTACATCACCCGACTCTATGGAATATATACCATGATCTCTCTCGTTGTAATTACATCATTCACATACAGTGAAAACCGCATCCCCTTTGCTTGATTTACATCACCTGACTCTATGGAATAAGACCATGATCTCTCTCGTTGTAATTACATCATTCAACTAGAGTGAAGACCGCATCCCCTTTGCTTGATTTACATCACCCGACTCTATGGAATATATACCATGATCTCTCTCGTTGTAATTACATCATTCACATACAAAGTGAAAACCGCATCCCCTTTGCTTGATTTACATCACCCGACTCTATGGAATATATACCATGATCTCTCTCGTTGTAATTACATCATTCACATACAAAGTGAAAACCGCATCCCCTTTGCTTGATTTACATCACCCGACTCTATGGAATAATACCATGATCTCTCTCGTTGTAATTACATCATTCACATACAGTGAAAACCGCATCCCCTTTGCTTGATTTACATCACCTCGACTCTATGGAATAAGATACCATGATCTCTCTCGTTGTAATTACATCATTCACATAGAGTGAAACCGCATCCCCTTTGCTTGATTTACATCACCCGACTCTATGGAATATATACCATGATCTCTCTCGTTGTAATTACATCATTCACATACAGTGAAAACCGCATCCCCTTTGCTTGATTTACATCACCCGACTCTATGGAATATATACCATGATCTCTCTCGTTGTAATTACATCATTCACATACAAAGTGAAAACCGCATCCCCTTTGCTTGATTTACATCACCCGACTCTATGGAATAAGACCATGATCTCTCTCGTTGTAATTACATCATTCAACTAGAGTGAAGACCGCATCCCCTTTGCTTGATTTACATCACCCGACTCTATGGAATATATACCATGATCTCTCTCGTTGTAATTACATCATTCACATACAAAGTGAAACCGCATCCCCTTTGCTTGATTTACATCACCCGACTCTATGGAATATATACCATGATCTCTCTCGTTGTAATTACATCATTCAACAGAGTGAAGACCGCATCCCCTTTGCTTGATTTACATCACCCGACTCTATGGAATATATACCATGATCTCTCTCGTTGTAATTACATCATTCACATACAGTGAAAACCGCATCCCCTTTGCTTGATTTACATCACCCGACTCTATGGAATAAGACCATGATCTCTCTCGTTGTAATTACATCATTCAACATAGAGTGAAGACCGCATCCCCTTTGCTTGATTTACATCACCCGACTCTATGGAATATATACCATGATCTCTCTCGTTGTAATTACATCATTCACATACAGTGAAAACCGCATCCCCTTTGCTTGATTTACATCACCCGACTCTATGGAATAAGACCATGATCTCTCTCGTTGTAATTACATCATTCAACATAGAGTGAAGACCGCATCCCCTTTGCTTGATTTACATCACCCGACTCTATGGAATATATACCATGATCTCTCTCGTTGTAATTACATCATTCACATACAAGAGTGAAACCGCATCCCCTTTGCTTGATTTACATCACCTCGACTCTATGGAATAATACCATGATCTCTCGTTGTAATTACATCATTCACTAGAGTGAAACCGCATCCCCTTTGCTTGATTTACATCACCCGACTCTATGGAATATATACCATGATCTCTCTCGTTGTAATTACATCATTCACATACAAGAGTGAAAACCGCATCCCCTTTGCTTGATTTACATCACCCGACTCTATGGAATATATACCATGATCTCTCTCGTTGTAATTACATCATTCACATACAAGTGAAAACCGCATCCCCTTTGCTTGATTTACATCACCCGACTCTATGGAATATATACCATGATCTCTCTCGTTGTAATTACATCATTCACATACAAGTGAAACCGCATCCCCTTTGCTTGATTTACATCACCCGACTCTATGGAATAAGACCATGATCTCTCTCGTTGTAATTACATCATTCACATAGAGTGAAAACCGCATCCCCTTTGCTTGATTTACATCACCCGACTCTATGGAATATATACCATGATCTCTCTCGTTGTAATTACATCATTCACATACAAAGTGAAAACCGCATCCCCTTTGCTTGATTTACATCACCCGACTCTATGGAATAATACCATGATCTCTCTCGTTGTAATTACATCATTCAACATACAGTGAAAACCGCATCCCCTTTGCTTGATTTACATCACCCGACTCTATGGAATATATACCATGATCTCTCTCGTTGTAATTACATCATTCACATACAAAGTGAAACCGTCCCCTTTGCTTGATTTACATCACCTCGACTCTATGGAATAAGACCATGATCTCTCTCGTTGTAATTACATCATTCAACTAGAGTGAAGACCGCATCCCCTTTGCTTGATTTACATCACCCGACTCTATGGAATATATACCATGATCTCTCTCGTTGTAATTACATCATTCACATACAAGTGAAAACCGCATCCCCTTTGCTTGATTTACATCACCCGACTCTATGGAATATATACCATGATCTCTCTCGTTGTAATTACATCATTCACATACAAAGTGAAAACCGCATCCCCTTTGCTTGATTTACATCACCCGACTCTATGGAATATATACCATGATCTCTCTCGTTGTAATTACATCATTCACATACAGTGAAAACCGCATCCCCTTTGCTTGATTTACATCACCCGACTCTATGGAATATATACCATGATCTCTCTCGTTGTAATTACATCATTCACATACAAGAGTGAAAACCGCATCCCCTTTGCTTGATTTACAACACCCGACTCTATGGAATATATACCATGATCTCTCTCGTTGTAATTACATCATTCACATACAAGTGAAAACCGCATCCCCTTTGCTTGATTTACATCACCCGACTCTATGGAATATAAGACCATGATCTCTCTCGTTGTAATTACATCATTCAACTAGAGTGAAGACCGCATCCCCTTTGCTTGATTTACATCACCCGACTCTATGGAATATATACCATGATCTCTCTCGTTGTAATTACATCATTCACATACAAGTGAAAACCGCATCCCCTTTGCTTGATTTACATCACCCGACTCTATGGAATAATACCATGATCTCTCTCGTTGTAATTACATCATTCACATACAGTGAAAACCGCATCCCCTTTGCTTGATTTACATCACCCGACTCTATGGAATATATACCATGATCTCTCTCGTTGTAATTACATCATTCACATACAAGTGAAAACCGCATCCCCTTTGCTTGATTTACATCACCCGACTCTATGGAATAATACCATGATCTCTCTCGTTGTAATTACATCATTCAACATAGAGTGAAGACCGCATCCCCTTTGCTTGATTTACATCACCCGACTCTATGGAATATATACCATGATCTCTCTCGTTGTAATTACATCATTCACATACAAGAAAACCGCATCCCCTTTGCTTGATTTACATCACCTCGACTCTATGGAATATATACCATGATCTCTCTCGTTGTAATTACATCATTCACATACAGTGAAAACCGCATCCCCTTTGCTTGATTTACATCACCCGACTCTATGGAATATATACCATGATCTCTCTCGTTGTAATTACATCATTCACATACAAAGTGAAAACCGCATCCCCTTTGCTTGATTTACATCACCCGACTCTATGGAATAATACCATGATCTCTCTCGTTGTAATTACATCATTCACATAGAGTGAAACCGCATCCCCTTTGCTTGATTTACATCACCCGACTCTATGGAATAATACCATGATCTCTCTCGTTGTAATTACATCATTCACACTAGAGTGAAGACCGCATCCCCTTTGCTTGATTTACATCACCCGACTCTATGGAATATATACCATGATCTCTCTCGTTGTAATTACATCATTCACATACAGTGAAAACCGCATCCCCTTTGCTTGATTTACATCACCCGACTCTATGGAATAAGACCATGATCTCTCTCGTTGTAATTACATCATTCAACTAGAGTGAAAACCGCATCCCCTTTGCTTGATTTACATCACCCGACTCTATGGAATATATACCATGATCTCTCTCGTTGTAATTACATCATTCACATACAGTGAAAACCGCATCCCCTTTGCTTGATTTACATCACCCGACTCTATGGAATAATACCATGATCTCTCTCGTTGTAATTACATCATTCACATACAGTGAAAACCGCATCCCCTTTGCTTGATTTACATCACCCGACTCTATGGAATATATACCATGATCTCTCTCGTTGTAATTACATCATTCACATACAGTGAAAACCGCATCCCCTTTGCTTGATTTACATCACCCGACTCTATGGAATAATACCATGATCTCTCTCTCGTTGTAATTACATCATTCAACTAGAGTGAAAACCGCATCCCCTTTGCTTGATTTACATCACCCGACTCTATGGAATATATACCATGATCTCTCTCGTTGTAATTACATCATTCACATACAAGTGAAAACCGCATCCCCTTTGCTTGATTTACATCACCCGACTCTATGGAATAAGATACCATGATCTCTCTCGTTGTAATTACATCATTCAACATAGAGTGAAGACCGCATCCCCTTTGCTTGATTTACATCACCCGACTCTATGGAATATATACCATGATCTCTCTCGTTGTAATTACATCATTCACATACAAAGTGAAAACCGCATCCCCTTTGCTTGATTTACATCACCCGACTCTATGGAATAATACCATGATCTCTCGTTGTAATTACATCATTCAACATAGTGAAGACCGCATCCCCTTTGCTTGATTTACATCACCCGACTTATGGAATATATACCATGATCTCTCTCGTTGTAATTACATCATTCACATACAAGAGTGAAAACCGCATCCCCTTTGCTTGATTTACATCACCCGACTCTATGGAATAATACCATGATCTCTCTCGTTGTAATTACATCATTCACATACAGTGAAAACCGCATCCCCTTTGCTTGATTTACATCACCCGACTCTATGGAATATATACCATGATCTCTCTCGTTGTAATTACATCATTCACATACAAGTGAAAACCGCATCCCCTTTGCTTGATTTACATCACCCGACTCTATGGAATAATACCATGATCTCTCTCGTTGTAATTACATCATTCACATAGAGTGAAGACCGCATCCCCTTTGCTTGATTTACATCACCCGACTCTATGGAATATATACCATGATCTCTCTCGTTGTAATTACATCATTCACATACAGTGAAAACCGCATCCCCTTTGCTTGATTTACATCACCCGACTCTATGGAATATATACCATGATCTCTCTTTGTAATTACATCATTCACATACAAGTGAAAACCGCATCCCCTTTGCTTGATTTACATCACCCGACTCTATGGAATATATACCATGATCTCTCTCGTTGTAATTACATCATTCACATACAAAGTGAAAACCGCATCCCCTTTGCTTGATTTACATCACCTCGACTCTATGGAATATATACCATGATCTCTCTCGTTGTAATTACATCATTCACATAGAGTGAAACCGCATCCCCTTTGCTTGATTTACATCACCCGACTCTATGGAATATATACCATGATCTCTCTCGTTGTAATTACATCATTCACATACAAGAGTGAAAACCGCATCCCCTTTGCTTGATTTACATCACCCGACTCTATGGAATATATACCATGATCTCTCTCGTTGTAATTACATCATTCACATACAAGTGAAAACCGCATCCCCTTTGCTTGATTTACATCACCCGACTCTATGGAATAATACCATGATCTCTCTCGTTGTAATTACATCATTCAACATAGAGTGAAAACCGCATCCCCTTTGCTTGATTTACATCACCCGACTCTATGGAATATATACCATGATCTCTCTCGTTGTAATTACATCATTCACATACAGTGAAACCGCATCCCCTTTGCTTGATTTACATCACCCGACTCTATGGAATAATACCATGATCTCTCTCGTTGTAATTACATCATTCACATACAGTGAAAACCGCATCCCCTTTGCTTGATTTACATCACCCGACTCTATGGAATATATACCATGATCTCTCTCGTTGTAATTACATCATTCACATACAAAGTGAAAACCGCATCCCCTTTGCTTGATTTACATCACCCGACTCTATGGAATAAGACCATGATCTCTCGTTGTAATTACATCATTCAACTAGAGTGAAGACCGCATCCCCTTTGCTTGATTTACATCACCCGACTCTATGGAATATATACCATGATCTCTCTCGTTGTAATTACATCATTCACATACAAAGTGAAACCGCATCCCCTTTGCTTGATTTACATCACCCGACTCTATGGAATATATACCATGATCTCTCTCGTTGTAATTACATCATTCACATACAGAGTGAAACCGCATCCCCTTTGCTTGATTTACATCACCTCGACTCTATGGAATATATACCATGATCTCTCTCGTTGTAATTACATCATTCACATACAAAGAGAAAACCGCATCCCCTTTGCTTGATTTACATCACCCGACTCTATGGAATAAGACCATGATCTCTCGTTGTAATTACATCATTCAACATAGAGTGAAGACCGCATCCCCTTTGCTTGATTTACATCACCCGACTCTATGGAATATATACCATGATCTCTCTCGTTGTAATTACATCATTCACATACAAAAGTGAAAACCGCATCCCCTTTGCTTGATTTACATCACCCGACTCTATGGAATAAGACCATGATCTCTCTCGTTGTAATTACATCATTCAACTAGAGTGAAACCGCATCCCCTTTGCTTGATTTACATCACCCGACTCTATATGGAATATATACCATGATCTCTCTCGTTGTAATTACATCATTCACATACAAGTGAAAACCGCATCCCCTTTGCTTGATTTACATCACCCGACTCTATGGAATAAGACCATGATCTCTCTCGTTGTAATTACATCATTCAACTAGAGTGAAACCGCATCCCCTTTGCTTGATTTACATCACCCGACTCTATGGAATATATACCATGATCTCTCTCGTTGTAATTACATCATTCACATACAGTGAAAACCGCATCCCCTTTGCTTGATTTACATCACCCGACTCTATGGAATAATACCATGATCTCTCGTTGTAATTACATCATTCACACTAGAGTGAAGACCGCATCCCCTTTGCTTGATTTACATCACCCGACTCTATGGAATATATACCATGATCTCTCTCGTTGTAATTACATCATTCACATACAAGTGAAAACCGCATCCCCTTTGCTTGATTTACATCACCTCGACTCTATGGAATAATACCATGATCTCTCTCTTTGTAATTACATCATTCAACTAGAGTGAAGACCGCATCCCCTTTGCTTGATTTACATCACCCGACTCTATGGAATATATACCATGATCTCTCTCGTTGTAATTACATCATTCACATACAAAGTGAAAACCGCATCCCCTTTGCTTGATTTACATCACCCGACTCTATGGAATAAGACCATGATCTCTCTCGTTGTAATTACATCATTCACATAGAGTGAAACCGCATCCCCTTTGCTTGATTTACATCACCCGACTCTATGGAATATATACCATGATCTCTCTCGTTGTAATTACATCATTCACATACAAGTGAAAACCGCATCCCCTTTGCTTGATTTACATCACCCGACTCTATGGAATAAGACCATGATCTCTCTCGTTGTAATTACATCATTCAACTAGAGTGAAGACCGCATCCCCTTTGCTTGATTTACATCACCCGACTCTATGGAATATATACCATGATCTCTCTCGTTGTAATTACATCATTCACATACAAGTGAAAACCGCATCCCCTTTGCTTGATTTACATCACCCGACTCTATGGAATAAGACCATGATCTCTCTCGTTGTAATTACATCATTCAACTACAGAGTGAAACCGCATCCCCTTTGCTTGATTTACATCACCCGACTCTATGGAATATATACCATGATCTCTCTCGTTGTAATTACATCATTCACATACAGTGAAAACCGCATCCCCTTTGCTTGATTTACATCACCCGACTCTATGGAATAATACCATGATCTCTCTCGTTGTAATTACATCATTCACATAGAGTGAAAACCGCATCCCCTTTGCTTGATTTACATCACCCGACTCTATGGAATATATACCATGATCTCTCTCGTTGTAATTACATCATTCACATACAGTGAAACCGCATCCCCTTTGCTTGATTTACATCACCTCGACTCTATGGAATATATACCATGATCTCTCCGTTGTAATTACATCATTCACATACAAAGTGAAAACCGCATCCCCTTTGCTTGATTTACATCACCTCGACTCTATGGAATAATACCATGATCTCTCTCGTTGTAATTACATCATTCACATAGAGTGAAACCGCATCCCCTTTGCTTGATTTACATCACCCGACTCTATGGAATATATACCATGATCTCTCTCGTTGTAATTACATCATTCACATACAAGAAAACCGCATCCCCTTTGCTTGATTTACATCACCCGACTCTATGGAATAAGACCATGATCTCTCTCGTTGTAATTACATCATTCAACTAGAGTGAAGACCGCATCCCCTTTGCTTGATTTACATCACCCGACTCTATGGAATATATACCATGATCTCTCTCGTTGTAATTACATCATTCACATACAAAGTGAAAACCGCATCCCCTTTGCTTGATTTACATCACCCGACTCTATGGAATATATACCATGATCTCTCTCGTTGTAATTACATCATTCACATACAGTGAAAACCGCATCCCCTTTGCTTGATTTACATCACCCGACTCTATGGAATATATACCATGATCTCTCTCGTTGTAATTACATCATTCACATACAGTGAAAACCGCATCCCCTTTGCTTGATTTACATCACCCGACTCTATGGAATAAGATACCATGATCTCTCTCGTTGTAATTACATCATTCACATAGAGTGAAACCGCATCCCCTTTGCTTGATTTACATCACCTCGACTCTATGGAATAAGATACCATGATCTCTCTCGTTGTAATTACATCATTCACATACAGTGAAAACCGCATCCCCTTTGCTTGATTTACATCACCCGACTCTATGGAATATATACCATGATCTCTCTCTCGTTGTAATTACATCATTCACATACAAAGTGAAAACCGCATCCCCTTTGCTTGATTTACATCACCTCGACTCTATGGAATAAGACCATGATCTCTCTCGTTGTAATTACATCATTCAACTAGAGTGAAGACCGCATCCCCTTTGCTTGATTTACATCACCCGACTCTATGGAATATATACCATGATCTCTCGTTGTAATTACATCATTCACATACAAAGTGAAACCGCATCCCCTTTGCTTGATTTACATCACCCGACTCTATGGAATAATACCATGATCTCTCTCTCGTTGTAATTACATCATTCACATACAGTGAAACCGCATCCCCTTTGCTTGATTTACATCACCCGACTCTATGGAATATATACCATGATCTCTCTCGTTGTAATTACATCATTCACATACAGTGAAAACCGCATCCCCTTTGCTTGATTTACATCACCCGACTCTATGGAATATAAGACCATGATCTCTCTCGTTGTAATTACATCATTCAACATAGAGTGAAGACCGCATCCCCTTTGCTTGATTTACATCACCCGACTCTATGGAATATATACCATGATCTCTCTCGTTGTAATTACATCATTCACATACAAGTGAAAACCGCATCCCCTTTGCTTGATTTACATCACCCGACTCTATGGAATAATATACCATGATCTCTCTCGTTGTAATTACATCATTCACATACAGTGAAAACCGCATCCCCTTTGCTTGATTTACATCACCTCGACTCTATGGAATATATACCATGATCTCTCTCGTTGTAATTACATCATTCACATACAGTGAAAACCGCATCCCCTTTGCTTGATTTACATCACCCGACTCTATGGAATATATACCATGATCTCTCTCGTTGTAATTACATCATTCACATACAGTGAAAACCGCATCCCCTTTGCTTGATTTACATCACCCGACTCTATGGAATAATACCATGATCTCTCTCGTTGTAATTACATCATTCAACTAGAGTGAAGACCGCATCCCCTTTGCTTGATTTACATCACCCGACTCTATGGAATATATACCATGATCTCTCTCGTTGTAATTACATCATTCACATACAAAGTGAAAACCGCATCCCCTTTGCTTGATTTACATCACCCGACTCTATGGAATAAGACCATGATCTCTCTCGTTGTAATTACATCATTCAACTAGAGTGAAGACCGCATCCCCTTTGCTGATTTACATCACCCGACTCTATGGAATATATACCATGATCTCTCTCGTTGTAATTACATCATTCACATACAAAGTGAAAACCGCATCCCCTTTGCTTGATTTACATCACCCGACTCTATGGAATATATACCATGATCTCTCTCGTTGTAATTACATCATTCACATACAGTGAAAACCGCATCCCCTTTGCTTGATTTACATCACCCGACTCTATGGAATAAGATACCATGATCTCTCTCGTTGTAATTACATCATTCACATACAGTGAAAACCGCATCCCCTTTGCTTGATTTACATCACCCGACTCTATGGAATATATACCATGATCTCTCTCGTTGTAATTACATCATTCACATACAGTGAAAACCGCATCCCCTTTGCTTGATTTACATCACCCGACTCTATGGAATAATACCATGATCTCTCTCGTTGTAATTACATCATTCAACTAGAGTGAAGACCGCATCCCCTTTGCTTGATTTACATCACCCGACTCTAGAATATATACCATGATCTCTCTCGTTGTAATTACATCATTCACATACAAAGTGAAAACCGCATCCCCTTTGCTTGATTTACATCACCCGACTCTATGGAATAAGACCATGATCTCTCTCGTTGTAATTACATCATTCAACTAGAGTGAAGACCGCATCCCCTTTGCTTGATTTACATCACCCGACTCTATGGAATATATACCATGATCTCTCTCGTTGTAATTACATCATTCACATACAAGTGAAACCGCATCCCCTTTGCTTGATTTACATCACCCGACTCTATGGAATATATACCATGATCTCTCTCGTTGTAATTACATCATTCACATACAAAGTGAAAACCGCATCCCCTTTGCTTGATTTACATCACCCGACTCTATGGAATGAAGACCACAATCTCTCTTTGTAATTACATCATTCAACTAGAGTGAAGACCGCATCCCCTTTGCTTGATTTACATCACCCGACTCTATGGAATATATACCATGATCTCTCTCTTTGTAATTACATCATTCACATACAAAGTGAAAACCGCATCCCCTTTGCTTGATTTACATCACCCGACTCTATGGAATATATACCATGATCTCTCTCGTTGTAATTACATCATTCACATACAGTGAAAAGACCGCATCCCCTTTGCTTGATTTACATCACCCGACTCTATGGAATATATACCATGATCTCTCTCGTTGTAATTACATCATTCACATACAAGTGAAAACCGCATCCCCTTTGCTTGATTTACATCACCCGACTCTATGGAATAAGACCATGATCTCTCTCGTTGTAATTACATCATTCAACATAGTGAAGACCGCATCCCCTTTGCTTGATTTACATCACCCGACTCTATGGAATATATACCATGATCTCTCTCGTTGTAATTACATCATTCACATACAAAGTGAAAACCGCATCCCCTTTGCTTGATTTACATCACCCGACTCTATGGAATATATACCATGATCTCTCTCGTTGTAATTACATCATTCACATACAAAGTGAAAACCGCATCCCCTTTGCTTGATTTACATCACCCGACTCTATGGAATATATACCATGATCTCTCGTTGGTAATTACATCATTCAACTAGAGTGAAGACCGCATCCCCTATGCTTGATTTACATCACCCGACTCTATGGAATATATACCATGATCTCTCTCGTTGTAATTACATCATTCACATACAGTGAAAACCGCATCCCCTTTGCTTGATTTACATCACCTCGACTCTATGGAATATAAGACCATGATCTCTCTCGTTGTAATTACATCATTCAACATACAGAGTGAAGACCGCATCCCCTTTGCTTGATTTACATCACCCGACTCTATGGAATATATACCATGATCTCTCTCGTTGTAATTACATCATTCACATACAAAGTGAAAACCGCATCCCCTTTGCTTGATTTACATCACCTCGACTCTATGGAATAAGACCATGATCTCTCTCGTTGTAATTACATCATTCAACTAGAAAGTGAAGACCGCATCCCCTTTGCTTGATTTACATCACCCGACTTATATGGAATATATACCATGATCTCTCTCGTTGTAATTACATCATTCACATACAGTGAAAACCGCATCCCCTTTGCTTGATTTACATCACCCGACTCTATGGAATAATACCATGATCTCTCTCGTTGTAATTACATCATTCACATACAAGAGTGAAACCGCATCCCCTTTGCTTGATTTACATCACCCGACTCTATGGAATAATACCATGATCTCTCTCGTTGTAATTACATCATTCACATACAAGTGAAAACCGCATCCCCTTTGCTTGATTTACATCACCTCGACTCTATGGAATATATACCATGATCTCTCTCGTTGTAATTACATCATTCACATACAAAGTGAAACCGCATCCCCTTTGCTTGATTTACATCACCCGACTCTATGGAATAAGACCATGATCTCTCGTTGTAATTACATCATTCAACTAGAGTGAAGACCGCATCCCCTTTGCTTGATTTACATCACCCGACTCTATGGAATATATACCATGATCTCTCTCGTTGTAATTACATCATTCACATACAAAGAAAACCGCATCCCCTTTGCTTGATTTACATCACCCGACTCTATGGAATAATACCATGATCTCTCTCGTTGTAATTACATCATTCACATACAGTGAAAACCGCATCCCCTTTGCTTGATTTACATCACCCGACTCTATGGAATATATACCATGATCTCTCTCGTTGTAATTACATCATTCAACATAGAGTGAAACCGCATCCCCTTTGCTTGATTTACATCACCCGACTCTATGGAATATATACCATGATCTCTCTCGTTGTAATTACATCATTCACATACAGTGAAAACCGCATCCCCTTTGCTTGATTTACATCACCCGACTCTATGGAATAATACCATGATCTCTCTCGTTGTAATTACATCATTCACATACAGTGAAAACCGCATCCCCTTTGCTTGATTTACATCACCCGACTCTATGGAATATATACCATGATCTCTCTCGTTGTAATTACATCATTCACATACAAAGTGAAAACCGCATCCCCTTTGCTTGATTTACATCACCTCGACTCTATGGAATAATACCATGATCTCTCTTGTAATTACATCATTCACATAGAGTGAAACCGCATCCCCTTTGCTTGATTTACATCACCCGACTCTATGGAATATATACCATGATCTCTCTCGTTGTAATTACATCATTCACATACAAGTGAAAACCGCATCCCCTTTGCTTGATTTACATCACCCGACTCTATGGAATATATACCATGATCTCTCTCGTTGTAATTACATCATTCACATACAAAGAAAACCGCATCCCCTTTGCTTGATTTACATCACCCGACTCTATGGAATGAATACCATGATCTCTCTCGTTGTAATTACATCATTCAACTAGAGTGAAGACCGCATCCCCTTTGCTTGATTTACATCACCCGACTCTATGGAATATATACCATGATCTCTCTCGTTGTAATTACATCATTCACATACAAAGAAAACCGCATCCCCTTTGCTTGATTTACATCACCCGACTCTATGGAATAAGACCATGATCTCTCTCGTTGTAATTACATCATTCACATAGAGTGAAGACCGCATCCCCTTTGCTTGATTTACATCACCCGACTCTATGGAATATATACCATGATCTCTCTCGTTGTAATTACATCATTCACATACAGTGAAAACCGCATCCCCTTTGCTTGATTTACATCACCTCGACTCTATGGAATAATACCATGATCTCTCTCGTTGTAATTACATCATTCAACATAGAGTGAAGACCGCATCCCCTTTGCTTGATTTACATCACCCGACTCTATGGAATAAGATACCATGATCTCTCTCGTTGTAATTACATCATTCACATACAAGAAAACCGCATCCCCTTTGCTTGATTTACATCACCCGACTCTATGGAATAATACCATGATCTCTCTCGTTGTAATTACATCATTCACATACAGTGAAGACCGCATCCCCTTTGCTTGATTTACATCACCCGACTCTATGGAATAATACCATGATCTCTCTCGTTGTAATTACATCATTCACATACAAGTGAAACCGCATCCCCTTTGCTTGATTTACATCACCCGACTCTATGGAATATATACCATGATCTCTCTCGTTGTAATTACATCATTCACATACAAAGTGAAACCGCATCCCCTTTGCTTGATTTACATCACCCGACTCTATGGAATATATACCATGATCTCTCTCGTTGTAATTACATCATTCACATACAAGTGAAACCGCATCCCCTTTGCTTGATTTACATCACCCGACTCTATGGAATATATACCATGATCTCTCTCGTTGTAATTACATCATTCACATACAAAGTGAAAACCGCATCCCCTTTGCTTGATTTACATCACCCGACTCTATGGAATAAGACCATGATCTCTCTCGTTGTAATTACATCATTCAACTAGAGTGAAGACCGCATCCCCTTTGCTTGATTTACATCACCCGACTCTATGGAATATATACCATGATCTCTCTCGTTGTAATTACATCATTCACATACAAAGTGAAAACCGCATCCCCTTTGCTTGATTTACATCACCCGACTCTATGGAATAAGACCATGATCTCTCTCGTTGTAATTACATCATTCAACAGAGTGAAGACCGCATCCCCTTTGCTTGATTTACATCACCCGACTCTATGGAATATATACCATGATCTCTCTCGTTGTAATTACATCATTCACATACAAAGTGAAAACCGCATCCCCTTTGCTTGATTTACATCACCCGACTCTATGGAATATATACCATGATCTCTCTCGTTGTAATTACATCATTCACATATTCACATACAGTGAAAACCGCATCCCCTTTGCTTGATTTACATCACCCGACTCTATGGAATATATACCATGATCTCTCTCGTTGTAATTACATCATTCACATACAGTGAAAACCGCATCCCCTTTGCTTGATTTACATCACCCGACTCTATGGAATATATACCATGATCTCTCTCGTTGTAATTACATCATTCACATACAAGTGAAAACCGCATCCCCTTTGCTTGATTTACATCACCCGACTCTATGGAATAATACCATGATCTCTCTCGTTGTAATTACATCATTCACATACAGTGAAACCGCATCCCCTTTGCTTGATTTACATCACCCGACTCTATGGAATAAGATACCATGATCTCTCTCGTTGTAATTACATCATTCACATACAAGTGAAAACCGCATCCCCTTTGCTTGATTTACATCACCCGACTCTATGGAATATATACCATGATCTCTCTCGTTGTAATTACATCATTCACATACAAAGTGAAAACCGCATCCCCTTTGCTTGATTTACATCACCCGACTCTATGGAATAAGACCATGATCTCTCTCGTTGTAATTACATCATTCACATACAGTGAAGACCGCATCCCCTTTGCTTGATTTACATCACCTCGACTCTATGGAATATATACCATGATCTCTCTCGTTGTAATTACATCATTCACATACAACAAAGTGAAAACCGCATCCCCTTTGCTTGATTTACATCACCCGACTCTATGGAATATATACCATGATCTCTCTCGTTGTAATTACATCATTCACATACAGTGAAACCGCATCCCCTTTGCTTGATTTACATCACCCGACTCTATGGAATATATACCATGATCTCTCTCGTTGTAATTACATCATTCACATACAAGTGAAAACCGCATCCCCTTTGCTTGATTTACATCACCCGACTCTATGGAATATATACCATGATCTCTCTCGTTGTAATTACATCATTCAACATAGAGTGAAACCGCATCCCCTTTGCTTGATTTACATCACCTCGACTCTATGGAATATATACCATGATCTCTCTCGTTGTAATTACATCATTCACATACAAAGAAAACCGCATCCCCTTTGCTTGATTTACATCACCCGACTCTATGGAATATATACCATGATCTCTCTCGTTGTAATTACATCATTCACATACAAAGTGAAAACCGCATCCCCTTTGTGATTTACATCACCCGACTCTATGGAATATATACCATGATCTCTCTCGTTGTAATTACATCATTCAACTAGAGTGAAGACCGCATCCCCTTTGCTTGATTTACATCACCCGACTCTATGGAATATATACCATGATCTCTCTCGTTGTAATTACATCATTCACATACAGTGAAAACCGCATCCCCTTTGCTTGATTTACATCACCCGACTCTATGGAATAAGACCATGATCTCTCTCGTTGTAATTACATCATTCAACTAGAGTGAAGACCGCATCCCCTTTGCTTGATTTACATCACCTCGACTCTATGGAATATATACCATGATCTCTCTCGTTGTAATTACATCATTCACATACAAAGAAAACCGCATCCCCTTTGCTTGATTTACATCACCCGACTCTATGGAATAAGACCATGATCTCTCTCGTTGTAATTACATCATTCAACATAGAGTGAAGACCGCATCCCCTTTGCTTGATTTACATCACCCGACTCTATGGAATATATACCATGATCTCTCTCGTTGTAATTACATCATTCACATACAAAGGAAAACCGCATCCCCTTTGCTTGATTTACATCACCCGACTCTATGGAATAATACCATGATCTCTCTCGTTGTAATTACATCATTCACATACAAAGTGAAAACCGCATCCCCTTTGCTTGATTTACATCACCCGACTCTATGGAATATATACCATGATCTCTCTCGTTGTAATTACATCATTCACATACAAAGTGAAAACCGCATCCCCTTTGCTTGATTTACATCACCCGACTCTATGGAATAAGATACCATGATCTCTCGTTGTAATTACATCATTCAACTAGAGTGAAGACCGCATCCCCTTTGCTTGATTTACATCACCCGACTCTATGGAATATATACCATGATCTCTCTCGTTGTAATTACATCATTCACATACAAAGTGAAAACCGCATCCCCTTTGCTTGATTTACATCACCTCGACTCTATGGAATATATACCATGATCTCTCTTTGTAATTACATCATTCACATACAGTGAAAACCGCATCCCCTTTGCTTGATTTACATCACCCGACTCTATGGAATATATACCATGATCTCTCTCGTTGTAATTACATCATTCACATACAAAGTGAAAACCGCATCCCCTTTGCTTGATTTACATCACCCGACTCTATGGAATAATACCATGATCTCTCTCGTTGTAATTACATCATTCACATAGAGTGAAAACCGCATCCCCTTTGCTTGATTTACATCACCCGACTCTATGGAATATATACCATGATCTCTCTCGTTGTAATTACATCATTCACATAGAGTGAAACCGCATCCCCTTTGCTTGATTTACATCACCCGACTCTATGGAATATATACCATGATCTCTCTCGTTGTAATTACATCATTCACATACAAGTGAAAACCGCATCCCCTTTGCTTGATTTACATCACCCGACTCTATGGAATAAGACCATGATCTCTCTCGTTGTAATTACATCATTCAACATAGAGTGAAGACCGCATCCCCTTTGCTTGATTTACATCACCCGACTCTATGGAATATATACCATGATCTCTCTCGTTGTAATTACATCATTCACATACAAAGAAAACCGCATCCCCTTTGCTTGATTTACATCACCCGACTCTATGGAATAAGATACCATGATCTCTCTCGTTGTAATTACATCATTCACATACTAGAGTGAAACCGCATCCCCTTTGCTTGATTTACATCACCCGACTCTATGGAATATATACCATGATCTCTCTCGTTGTAATTACATCATTCACATACAAGAAAACCGCATCCCCTTTGCTTGATTTACATCACCCGACTCTATGGAATAATACCATGATCTCTCTCGTTGTAATTACATCATTCACATAGAGTGAAAACCGCATCCCCTTTGCTTGATTTACATCACCTCGACTCTATGGAATATATACCATGATCTCTCTCGTTGTAATTACATCATTCACATACAAGTGAAAACCGCATCCCCTTTGCTTGATTTACATCACCCGACTCTATGGAATATATACCATGATCTCTCTCGTTGTAATTACATCATTCACATACAAAGTGAAAACCGCATCCCCTTTGCTTGATTTACATCACCCGACTCTATGGAATAAGATACCATGATCTCTCTCGTTGTAATTACATCATTCACATACAAGTGAAAACCGCATCCCCTTTGCTTGATTTACATCACCCGACTCTATGGAATATATACCATGATCTCTCTCGTTGTAATTACATCATTCACATACAAGTGAAAACCGCATCCCCTTTGCTTGATTTACATCACCCGACTCTATGGAATAATACCATGATCTCTCTCGTTGTAATTACATCATTCACACTACAGTGAAAACCGCATCCCCTTTGCTTGATTTACATCACCCGACTCTATGGAATATATACCATGATCTCTCTCGTTGTAATTACATCATTCACATACAAAGAAAACCGCATCCCCTTTGCTTGATTTACATCACCGACTCTATGGAATAAGACCATGATCTCTCTCGTTGTAATTACATCATTCACATACAGTGAAAACCGCATCCCCTTTGCTTGATTTACATCACCCGACTCTATGGAATATATACCATGATCTCTCTCGTTGTAATTACATCATTCACATACAAAGTGAAAACCGCATCCCCTTTGCTTGATTTACATCACCCGACTCTATGGAATATATACCATGATCTCTCTCGTTGTAATTACATCATTCACATACAAGTGAAAACCGCATCCCCTTTGCTTGATTTACATCACCCGACTCTATGGAATAAGACCATGATCTCTCTCGTTGTAATTACATCATTCAATACAGAGTGAAGACCGCATCCCCTTTGCTTGATTTACATCACCCGACTCTATGGAATATATACCATGATCTCTCTCGTTGTAATTACATCATTCACATACAAAGTGAAAACCGCATCCCCTTTGCTTGATTTACATCACCCGACTCTATGGAATAATACCATGCTCTCTCGTTGTAATTACATCATTCACATACAGAAAAAACCGCATCCCCTTTGCTTGATTTACATCACCCGACTCTATGGAATATATACCATGATCTCTCTCGTTGTAATTACATCATTCACATACAGTGAAAACCGCATCCCCTTTGCTTGATTTACATCACCCGACTCTATGGAATAATACCATGATCTCTCTCGTTGTAATTACATCATTCAACATAGAGTGAAGACCGCATCCCCTTTGCTTGATTTACATCACCCGACTCTATGGAATATATACCATGATCTCTCTCGTTGTAATTACATCATTCACATACAAGAAAACCGCATCCCCTTTGCTTGATTTACATCACCCGACTCTATGGAATAAGATACCATGATCTCTCTCGTTGTAATTACATCATTCACATACAGAGTGAAACCGCATCCCCTTTGCTTGATTTACATCACCCGACTCTACTCTATGGAATATATACCATGATCTCTCTCGTTGTAATTACATCATTCACATACAAAGTGAAACCGCATCCCCTTTGCTTGATTTACATCACCTCGACTCTATGGAATAATACCATGATCTCTCGTTGTAATTACATCATTCAACTAGAGTGAAGACCGCATCCCCTTTGCTTGATTTACATCACCCGACTCTATGGAATATATACCATGATCTCTCTCGTTGTAATTACATCATTCACATACAAGTGAAAACCGCATCCCCTTTGCTTGATTTACATCACCCGACTCTATGGAATAAGACCACATGATCTCTCTCGTTGTAATTACATCATTCAACATAGAGTGAAGACCGCATCCCCTTTGCTTGATTTACATCACCCGACTCTATGGAATATATACCATGATCTCTCTCGTTGTAATTACATCATTCACATACAAAGAAAACCGCATCCCCTTTGCTTGATTTACATCACCCGACTCTATGGAATAAGACCATGATCTCTCTCGTTGTAATTACATCATTCAACTAGAGTGAAGACCGCATCCCCTTTGCTTGATTTACATCACCCGACTCTATGGAATATATACCATGATCTCTCTCGTTGTAATTACATCATTCACATACAGTGAAAACCGCATCCCCTTTGCTTGATTTACATCACCCGACTCTATGGAATAATACCACGTAATGATCTCTCTCGTTGTAATTACATCATTCACATACAGTGAAACCGCATCCCCTTTGCTTGATTTACATCACCCGACTCTATGGAATATATACCATGATCTCTCTCGTTGTAATTACATCATTCACATACAGTGAAAACCGCATCCCCTTTGCTTGATTTACATCACCCGACTCTATGGAATATATACCATGATCTCTCTCGTTGTAATTACATCATTCACATACAGTGAAAACCGCATCCCCTTTGCTTGATTTACATCACCCGACTCTATGGAATATATACCATGATCTCTCTCGTTGTAATTACATCATTCACATACAAGAGTGAAACCGCATCCCCTTTGCTTGATTTACATCACCCGACTCTATGGAATAAGACCATGATCTCTCTCGTTGTAATTACATCATTCAATACTAGAGTGAAACCGCATCCCCTTTGCTTGATTTACATCACCCGACTCTATGGAATATATACCATGATCTCTCTCGTTGTAATTACATCATTCACATACAAGAAAACCGCATCCCCTTTGCTTGATTTACATCACCCGACTCTATGGAATATATACCATGATCTCTCTCGTTGTAATTACATCATTCACATACAAGAGTGAAACCGCATCCCCTTTGCTTGATTTACATCACCCGACTCTATGGAATATATACCATGATCTCTCTCGTTGTAATTACATCATTCACATACAAGTGAAAACCGCATCCCCTTTGCTTGATTTACATCACCCGACTCTATGGAATATATACCATGATCTCTCTCGTTGTAATTACATCATTCACATACAGTGAAACCGCATCCCCTTTGCTTGATTTACATCACCCGACTCTATGGAATAAGACCATGATCTCTCTCGTTGTAATTACATCATTCAACTAGAGTGAAGACCGCATCCCCTTTGCTTGATTTACATCACCCGACTCTATGGAATATATACCATGATCTCTCTCGTTGTAATTACATCATTCACATACAAGAGTGAAAACCGCATCCCCTTTGCTTGATTTACATCACCCGACTCTATGGAATATATACCATGATCTCTCTCGTTGTAATTACATCATTCACATACAGAGTGAAAACCGCATCCCCTTTGCTTGATTTACATCACCCGACTCTATGGAATAAGACCATGATCTCTCTCGTTGTAATTACATCATTCAACATAGAGTGAAACCGCATCCCCTTTGCTTGATTTACATCACCCGACTCTATGGAATATATACCATGATCTCTCTCGTTGTAATTACATCATTCACATACAAAGTGAAAACCGCATCCCCTTTGCTTGATTTACATCACCCGACTCTATGGAATAAGATACCATGATCTCTCTCGTTGTAATTACATCATTCACACTAGAGTGAAGACCGCATCCCCTTTGCTTGATTTACATCACCCGACTCTATGGAATATATACCATGATCTCTCTCGTTGTAATTACATCATTCACATACAAAGTGAAAACCGCATCCCCTTTGCTTGATTTACATCACCCGACTCTATGGAATAAGACCATGATCTCTCTCGTTGTAATTACATCATTCAACATAGAGTGAAACCGCATCCCCTTTGCTTGATTTACATCACCCGACTCTATGGAATATATACCATGATCTCTCTCGTTGTAATTACATCATTCACATACAAAGTGAAAACCGCATCCCCTTTGCTTGATTTACATCACCCGACTCTATGGAATATATACCATGATCTCTCTCGTTGTAATTACATCATTCACATACAGAGTGAAAACCGCATCCCCTTTGCTTGATTTACATCACCCGACTCTATGGAATATATACCATGATCTCTCCGTTGTAATTACATCATTCACATACAAAGTGAAAACCGCATCCCCTTTGCTTGATTTACATCACCCGACTCTATGGAATAAGACCATGATCTCTCTCGTTGTAATTACATCATTCAACTAGAGTGAAGACCGCATCCCCTTTGCTTGATTTACATCACCCGACTCTATGGAATATATACCATGATCTCTCTCGTTGTAATTACATCATTCACATACAAAGTGAAAACCGCATCCCCTTTGCTTGATTTACATCACCTCGACTCTATGGAATATATACCATGATCTCTCTCGTTGTAATTACATCATTCACATACAAGAAAACCGCATCCCCTTTGCTTGATTTACATCACCCGACTCTATGGAATAAGACCATGATCTCTCGTTGTAATTACATCATTCAACTAGAGTGAAGACCGCATCCCCTTTGCTTGATTTACATCACCCGACTCTATGGAATATATACCATGATCTCTCTCGTTGTAATTACATCATTCACATACAAAGTGAAACCGCATCCCCTTTGCTTGATTTACATCACCCGACTCTATGGAATAATACCATGATCTCTCTCGTTGTAATTACATCATTCACATACAGAGTGAAAACCGCATCCCCTTTGCTTGATTTACATCACCCGACTCTATGGAATATATACCATGATCTCTCTCGTTGTAATTACATCATTCACATACAGTGAAAACCGCATCCCCTTTGCTTGATTTACATCACCCGACTCTATGGAATAAGACCACGATCTCTCTCGTTGTAATTACATCATTCAACTAGAGTGAAGACCGCATCCCCTTTGCTTGATTTACATCACCCGACTCTATGGAATATATACCATGATCTCTCTCGTTGTAATTACATCATTCACATACAAAGTGAAAACCGCATCCCCTTTGCTTGATTTACATCACCCGACTCTATGGAATAAGACCATGAATCTCTCTCGTTGTAATTACATCATTCAACTAGAGTGAAGACCGCATCCCCTTTGCTTGATTTACATCACCTCGACTCTATGGAATATATACCATGATCTCTCTCGTTGTAATTACATCATTCACATACAAAGAAAAACCGCATCCCCTTTGCTTGATTTACATCACCCGACTCTATGGAATAAGACCATGATCTCTCTCGTTGTAATTACATCATTCAACATAGAGTGAAGACCGCATCCCCTTTGCTTGATTTACATCACCCGACTCTATGGAATATAATACCATGATCTCTCTCGTTGTAATTACATCATTCACATACAAGAAAACCGCATCCCCTTTGCTTGATTTACATCACCCGACTCTATGGAATAATACCATGATCTCTCTCGTTGTAATTACATCATTCACATACAGTGAAAACCGCATCCCCTTTGCTTGATTTACATCACCCGACTCTATGGAATATATACCATGATCTCTCTCGTTGTAATTACATCATTCACATACAAGTGAAAACCGCATCCCCTTTGCTTGATTTACATCACCCGACTCTATGGAATAAGACCATGATCTCTCTCGTTGTAATTACATCATTCAACTAGAGTGAAGACCGCATCCCCTTTGCTTGATTTACATCACCCGACTCTATGGAATATATACCATGATCTCTCTCGTTGTAATTACATCATTCACATACAGTGAAAACCGCATCCCCTTTGCTTGATTTACATCACCCGACTCTATGGAATATATACCATGATCTCTCTCGTTGTAATTACATCATTCACATACAAGTGAAAACCGCATCCCCTTTGCTTGATTTACATCACCCGACTCTATGGAATATATACCATGATCTCTCTCGTTGTAATTACATCATTCACATACAAAGTGAAAACCGCATCCCCTTTGCTTGATTTACATCACCCGACTCTATGGAATAATACCATGATCTCTCTCGTTGTAATTACATCATTCACATACAAAGAAGACCGCATCCCCTTTGCTTGATTTACATCACCCGACTCTATGGAATATATACCATGATCTCTCTCGTTGTAATTACATCATTCACATACAAGAGTGAAAACCGCATCCCCTTTGCTTGATTTACATCACCCGACTCTATGGAATATATACCATGATCTCTCTCGTTGTAATTACATCATTCAACTAGAGTGAAGACCGCATCCCCTTTGCTTGATTTACATCACCCGACTCTATGGAATATATACCATGATCTCTCTCGTTGTAATTACATCATTCACATACAAAGTGAAAACCGCATCCCCTTTGCTTGATTTACATCACCCGACTCTATGGAATAAGACCATGATCTCTCTCTCGTTGTAATTACATCATTCAACATAGAGTGAAGACCGCATCCCCTTTGCTTGATTTACATCACCCGACTCTATGGAATATATACCATGATCTCTCTCGTTGTAATTACATCATTCACATACAAAGTGAAAACCGCATCCCCTTTGCTTGATTTACATCACCCGACTCTATGGAATATATACCATGATCTCTCTCGTTGTAATTACATCATTCACATACAAAGTGAAAACCGCATCCCCTTTGCTTGATTTACATCACCCGACTCTATGGAATGAAGACCACGATCTCTCTCGTTGTAATTACATCATTCAACTAGAGTGAAGACCGCATCCCCTTTGCTTGATTTACATCACCTCGACTCTATGGAATATATACCATGATCTCTCTCGTTGTAATTACATCATTCACATACAAGTGAAAACCGCATCCCCTTTGCTTGATTTACATCACCCGACTCTATGGAATAAGATACCATGATCTCTCTCGTTGTAATTACATCATTCACATACTAGAGTGAAACCGCATCCCCTTTGCTTGATTTACATCACCCGACTCTATGGAATATATACCATGATCTCTCTCGTTGTAATTACATCATTCACATACAAGTGAAAACCGCATCCCCTTTGCTTGATTTACATCACCCGACTCTATGGAATAAGACCATGATCTCTCTCGTTGTAATTACATCATTCAACTAGAGTGAAGACCGCATCCCCTTTGCTTGATTTACATCACCCGACTCTATGGAATATATACCATGATCTCTCTCGTTGTAATTACATCATTCACATACAAAGTGAAACCGCATCCCCTTTGCTTGATTTACATCACCCGACTCTATGGAATAAGACCATGATCTCTCTCGTTGTAATTACATCATTCAACATAGAGTGAAAACCGCATCCCCTTTGCTTGATTTACATCACCCGACTCTATGGAATATATACCATGATCTCTCTCGTTGTAATTACATCATTCACATACAAGTGAAAACCGCATCCCCTTTGCTTGATTTACATCACCCGACTCTATGGAATAAGACCATGATCTCTCTCGTTGTAATTACATCATTCACATAGAGTGAAGACCGCATCCCCTTTGCTTGATTTACATCACCCGACTCTATGGAATAAGATACCATGATCTCTCTCGTTGTAATTACATCATTCACATACAAGTGAAAACCGCATCCCCTTTGCTTGATTTACATCACCTCGACTCTATGGAATATATACCATGATCTCTCTCGTAAATTACATCATTCACATAGAGTGAAAACCGCATCCCCTTTGCTTGATTTACATCACCCGACTCTATGGAATATATACCATGATCTCTCTCGTTGTAATTACATCATTCACATACAAAGTGAAAACCGCATCCCCTTTGCTTGATTTACATCACCCGACTCTATGGAATATATACCATGATCTCTCTCGTTGTAATTACATCATTCACATACAGTGAAAACCGCATCCCCTTTGCTTGATTTACATCACCCGACTCTATGGAATATATACCATGATCTCTCTCGTTGTAATTACATCATTCACATACAAAGAGAAAACCGCATCCCCTTTGCTTGATTTACATCACCCGACTCTATGGAATAAGACCATGATCTCTCTCGTTGTAATTACATCATTCAACTAGAGTGAAAACCGCATCCCCTTTGCTTGATTTACATCACCCGACTCTATGGAATATATACCATGATCTCTCTCGTTGTAATTACATCATTCACATACAAAGTGAAAACCGCATCCCCTTTGCTTGATTTACATCACCCGACTCTATGGAATAATACCATGATCTCTCTCGTTGTAATTACATCATTCAACATAGAGTGAAAACCGCATCCCCTTTGCTTGATTTACATCACCCGACTCTATGGAATATATACCATGATCTCTCTCGTTGTAATTACATCATTCACATACAAGTGAAAACCGCATCCCCTTTGCTTGATTTACATCACCCGACTCTATGGAATATATACCATGATCTCTCTCGTTGTAATTACATCATTCACATACAGTGAAAACCGCATCCCCTTTGCTTGATTTACATCACCCGACTCTATGGAATAAGACCATGATCTCTCTCGTTGTAATTACATCATTCACATAGAGTGAAGACCGCATCCCCTTTGCTTGATTTACATCACCCGACTCTATGGAATATATACCATGATCTCTCTCGTTGTAATTACATCATTCACATACAAGTGAAAACCGCATCCCCTTTGCTTGATTTACATCACCCGACTCTATGGAATAATACCATGATCTCTCTCGTTGTAATTACATCATTCACATACAGAGTGAAACCGCATCCCCTTTGCTTGATTTACATCACCTCGACTCTATGGAATATATACCATGATCTCTCTCGTTGTAATTACATCATTCACATACAGTGAAAACCGCATCCCCTTTGCTTGATTTACATCACCCGACTCTATGGAATAAGATACCATGATCTCTCTCGTTGTAATTACATCATTCACATACAGAAAACCGCATCCCCTTTGCTTGATTTACATCACCCGACTCTATGGAATATATACCATGATCTCTCTCGTTGTAATTACATCATTCACATACAAGAAAACCGCATCCCCTTTGCTTGATTTACATCACCCGACTCTATGGAATATATACCATGATCTCTCTCGTTGTAATTACATCATTCACATACAAAGTGAAAACCGCATCCCCTTTGCTTGATTTACATCACCCGACTCTATGGAATAAGACCATGATCTCTCTCGTTGTAATTACATCATTCAACATAGAGTGAAGACCGCATCCCCTTTGCTTGATTTACATCACCCGACTCTATGGAATATATACCATGATCTCTCTCGTTGTAATTACATCATTCACATACAAAGTGAAAACCGCATCCCCTTTGCTTGATTTACATCACCCGACTCTATGGAATAATACCATGATCTCTCTCGTTGTAATTACATCATTCACATACAGTGAAGACCGCATCCCCTTTGCTTGATTTACATCACCCGACTCTATGGAATATATACCATGATCTCTCTCGTTGTAATTACATCATTCACATACAAAGTGAAACCGCATCCCCTTTGCTTGATTTACATCACCCGACTCTATGGAATAAGACCATGATCTCTCTCGTTGTAATTACATCATTCAACTAGAGTGAAGACCGCATCCCCTTTGCTTGATTTACATCACCCGACTCTATGGAATATATACCATGATCTCTCTCGTTGTAATTACATCATTCACATACAAGTGAAAACCGCATCCCCTTTGCTTGATTTACATCACCTCGACTCTATGGAATATATACCATGATCTCTCTCGTTGTAATTACATCATTCACATACAAGTGAAAACCGCATCCCCTTTGCTTGATTTACATCACCCGACTCTATGGAATAAGACCATGATCTCTCTCGTTGTAATTACATCATTCACATACAGAGTGAAGACCGCATCCCCTTTGCTTGATTTACATCACCCGACTCTATGGAATATATACCATGATCTCTCTCGTTGTAATTACATCATTCACATACAAGTGAAAACCGCATCCCCTTTGCTTGATTTACATCACCCGACTCTATGGAATATATACCATGATCTCTCTCGTTGTAATTACATCATTCACATACAAAGTGAAAACCGCATCCCCTTTGCTTGATTTACATCACCCGACTCTATGGAATATATACCATGATCTCTCTCGTTGTAATTACATCATTCACATACAAGTGAAAACCGCATCCCCTTTGCTTGATTTACATCACCCGACTCTATGGAATATATACCATGATCTCTCTCGTTGTAATTACATCATTCACATACAGTGAAAACCGCATCCCCTTTGCTTGATTTACATCACCCGACTCTATGGAATAAGACCACATGATCTCTCTCGTTGTAATTACATCATTCAACTAGAGTGAAGACCGCATCCCCTTTGCTTGATTTACATCACCCGACTCTATGGAATATATACCATGATCTCTCTCGTTGTAATTACATCATTCACATACAAGTGAAAACCGCATCCCCTTTGCTTGATTTACATCACCCGACTCTATGGAATGAAGACCATGAATCTCTCGTTGTAATTACATCATTCAACTAGAGTGAAGACCGCATCCCCTTTGCTTGATTTACATCACCCGACTCTATGGAATATATACCATGATCTCTCTCGTTGTAATTACATCATTCACATACAAGTGAAAACCGCATCCCCTTTGCTTGATTTACATCACCCGACTCTATGGAATGAAGACCATGATCTCTCTCGTTGTAATTACATCATTCAACTAGAGTGAAGACCGCATCCCCTTTGCTTGATTTACATCACCCGACTCTATGGAATATATACCATGATCTCTCTCGTTGTAATTACATCATTCACATACAAAGTGAAAACCGCATCCCCTTTGCTTGATTTACATCACCCGACTCTATGGAATAAGACCATGATCTCTCTCGTTGTAATTACATCATTCAACTAGAGTGAAGACCGCATCCCCTTTGCTTGATTTACATCACCCGACTCTATGGAATATATACCATGATCTCTCTCGTTGTAATTACATCATTCACATACAAAGTGAAAACCGCATCCCCTTTGCTTGATTTACATCACCCGACTCTATGGAATATATACCATGATCTCTCTCGTTGTAATTACATCATTCACATACAAGAGTGAAACCGCATCCCCTTTGCTTGATTTACATCACCCGACTCTATGATCCATGATCTCTCTCGTTGTAATTACATCATTCACATACAAAGTGAAAACCGCATCCCCTTTGCTTGATTTACATCACCCGACTCTATGGAATAAGACCATGATCTCTCGTTGTAATTACATCATTCAACTAGAGTGAAGACCGCATCCCCTTTGCTTGATTTACATCACCCGACTCTATGGAATATATACCATGATCTCTCTCGTTGTAATTACATCATTCACATACAAGAAAAACCGCATCCCCTTTGCTTGATTTACATCACCCGACTCTATGGAATAAGACTCTCTCGTTGTAATGATTCTCTCTCCTTTGCTTGTAATTACATCATTCAACTAGAGTGAAGACCGCATCCCCGCATCCCCTTTGCTTGATTTACATCACCCGACTCTATGGAATATATACCATGATCTCTCTCGTTGTAATTACATCATTCACATACAGTGAAAACCGCATCCCCTTTGCTTGATTTACATCACCCGACTCTATGGAATATATACCATGATCTCTCTCGTTGTAATTACATCATTCACATACAAAGAGTGAAAACCGCATCCCCTTTGCTTGATTTACATCACCCGACTCTATGGAATAAGACCATGATCTCTCTCAACTTGTAATTACATCATTCACACTAGAGTGAAAACCGCATCCCCTTTGCTTGATTTACATCACCTCGACTCTATGGAATATATACCATGATCTCTCTCGTTGTAATTACATCATTCACATACAAAGTGAAAACCGCATCCCCTTTGCTTGATTTACATCACCCGACTCTATGGAATATATACCATGATCTCTCTCGTTGTAATTACATCATTCACATACAAGTGAAAACCGCATCCCCTTTGCTTGATTTACATCACCCGACTCTATGGAATAAGATACCATGATCTCTCTCGTTGTAATTACATCATTCACATACAGTGAAGACCGCATCCCCTTTGCTTGATTTACATCACCCGACTCTATGGAATATATACCATGATCTCTCTCGTTGTAATTACATCATTCACATACAAGAAAACCGCATCCCCTTTGCTTGATTTACATCACCCGACTCTATGGAATAAGACCATGATCTCTCTCGTTGTAATTACATCATTCAACATAGAGTGAAGACCGCATCCCCTTTGCTTGATTTACATCACCCGACTCTATGGAATATATACCATGATCTCTCTCGTTGTAATTACATCATTCACATACAAAGTGAAAACCGCATCCCCTTTGCTTGATTTACATCACCTCGACTCTATGGAATATATACCATGATCTCTCTCGTTGTAATTACATCATTCACATACAAAGAAAACCGCATCCCCTTTGCTTGATTTACATCACCCGACTCTATGGAATAAGACCATGATCTCTCGTTGTAATTACATCATTCAACATACAGTGAAGACCGCATCCCCTTTGCTTGATTTACATCACCCGACTCTATGGAATATATACCATGATCTCTCTTTTGTAATTACATCATTCACATACAAAGTGAAAACCGCATCCCCTTTGCTTGATTTACATCACCCGACTCTATGGAATATATACCATGATCTCTCTCGTTGTAATTACATCATTCACATACAGTGAAACCGCATCCCCTTTGCTTGATTTACATCACCCGACTCTATGGAATAAGACCATGATCTCTCTCGTTGTAATTACATCATTCAACTAGAGTGAAGACCGCATCCCCTTTGCTTGATTTACATCACCCGACTCTATGGAATATATACCATGATCTCTCTCGTTGTAATTACATCATTCACATACAAAGAAAACCGCATCCCCTTTGCTTGATTTACATCACCCGACTCTATGGAATGAAGACCATGAATCTCTCGTTGTAATTACATCATTCAACTAGAGTGAAGACCGCATCCCCTTTGCTTGATTTACATCACCCGACTCTATGGAATATATACCATGATCTCTCTCGTTGTAATTACATCATTCATTCATACAAACAAAAAAACCGCATCCCCTTTGCTTGATTTACATCACCCGACTCTATGGAATAAGACCACAATCTCTCTCGTTGTAATTACATCATTCAACTAGAGTGAAGACCGCATCCCCTTTGCTTGATTTACATCACCCGACTCTATGGAATATATACCATGATCTCTCTCGTTGTAATTACATCATTCACATACAAGAGTGAAAACCGCATCCCCTTTGCTTGATTTACATCACCCGACTCTATGGAATAAGATACCATGATCTCTCTCGTTGTAATTACATCATTCAATAGAGTGAAGACCGCATCCCCTTTGCTTGATTTACATCACCCGACTCTATGGAATATATACCATGATCTCTCTCGTTGTAATTACATCATTCACATACAAGAGTGAAACCGCATCCCCTTTGCTTGATTTACATCACCCGACTCTATGGAATAATACCATGATCTCTCTCGTTGTAATTACATCATTCACATACAGTGAAAACCGCATCCCCTTTGCTTGATTTACATCACCCGACTCTATGGAATATATACCATGATCTCTCTCGTTGTAATTACATCATTCACATACAAAGTGAAAACCGCATCCCCTTTGCTTGATTTACATCACCTCGACTCTATGGAATAATACCATGATCTCTCTCGTTGTAATTACATCATTCACATACAGTGAAAACCGCATCCCCTTTGCTTGATTTACATCACCCGACTCTATGGAATATATACCATGATCTCTCTCGTTGTAATTACATCATTCACATACAAAGTGAAAACCGCATCCCCTTTGCTTGATTTACATCACCCGACTCTATGGAATATATACCATGATCTCTCTCGTTGTAATTACATCATTCACATACAGAAAACCGCATCCCCTTTGCTTGATTTACATCACCTCGACTCTATGGAATATATACCATGATCTCTCTCGTTGTAATTACATCATTCACATACAAAGTGAAACCGCATCCCCTTTGCTTGATTTACATCACCCGACTCTATGGAATAATACCATGATCTCTCTCGTTGTAATTACATCATTCACATACAGTGAAAACCGCATCCCCTTTGCTTGATTTACATCACCCGACTCTATGGAATATATACCATGATCTCTCTCGTTGTAATTACATCATTCACATACAAAGAAAAAGACCGCATCCCCTTTGCTTGATTTACATCACCCGACTCTATGGAATATATACCATGATCTCTCTCGTTGTAATTACATCATTCACATACAAAGAAAACCGCATCCCCTTTGCTTGATTTACATCACCCGACTCTATGGAATATATACCATGATCTCTCTCGTTGTAATTACATCATTCACATAGAGTGAAACCGCATCCCCTTTGCTTGATTTACATCACCCGACTCTATGGAATAATACCATGATCTCTCTCGTTGTAATTACATCATTCACATAGAGTGAAAACCGCATCCCCTTTGCTTGATTTACATCACCCGACTCTATGGAATATATACCATGATCTCTCTCGTTGTAATTACATCATTCACATACAGTGAAAACCGCATCCCCTTTGCTTGATTTACATCACCCGACTCTATGGAATAAGACCATGATCTCTCGTTGTAATTACATCATTCAACTAGAGTGAAGACCGCATCCCCTTTGCTTGATTTACATCACCCGACTCTATGGAATATATACCATGATCTCTCTCGTTGTAATTACATCATTCACATACAAGTGAAAACCGCATCCCCTTTGCTTGATTTACATCACCCGACTCTATGGAATGGAATACCATGATCTCTCTCGTTGTAATTACATCATTCACATACAGTGAAAACCGCATCCCCTTTGCTTGATTTACATCACCTCGACTCTATGGAATATATACCATGATCTCTCTCGTTGTAATTACATCATTCACATACAAAGTGAAAACCGCATCCCCTTTGCTTGATTTACATCACCTCGACTCTATGGAATATAGACCATGATCTCTCTCGTTGTAATTACATCATTCAACTAGAGTGAAGACCGCATCCCCTTTGCTTGATTTACATCACCCGACTCTATGGAATATATACCATGATCTCTCTCGTTGTAATTACATCATTCACATACAAAGTGAAAACCGCATCCCCTTTGCTTGATTTACATCACCCGACTCTATGGAATAAGACCATGATCTCTCTCGTTGTAATTACATCATTCAACATACAAGAAGACCGCATCCCCTTTGCTTGATTTACATCACCCGACTCTATGGAATAATACCATGATCTCTCTCGTTGTAATTACATCATTCACATACAAAGTGAAAACCGCATCCCCTTTGCTTGATTTACATCACCCGACTCTATGGAATATATACCATGATCTCTCTCGTTGTAATTACATCATTCACATACAAGTGAAAACCGCATCCCCTTTGCTTGATTTACATCACCCGACTCTATGGAATGAAGACCATGATCTCTCTCGTTGTAATTACATCATTCAACTAGAGTGAAGACCGCATCCCCTTTGCTTGATTTACATCACCCGACTCTATGGAATATATACCATGATCTCTCTCGTTGTAATTACATCATTCACATACAAGAAAACCGCATCCCCTTTGCTTGATTTACATCACCCGACTCTATGGAATATATACCATGATCTCTCTCGTTGTAATTACATCATTCACATACAAAGTGAAAACCGCATCCCCTTTGCTTGATTTACATCACCCGACTCTATGGAATAAGATACCATGATCTCTCCGTTGTAATTACATCATTCAACTAGAGTGAAGACCGCATCCCCTTTGCTTGATTTACATCACCCGACTCTATGGAATATATACCATGATCTCTCTCGTTGTAATTACATCATTCACATACAAAGTGAAAACCGCATCCCCTTTGCTTGATTTACATCACCCGACTCTATGGAATATATACCATGATCTCTCTCGTTGTAATTACATCATTCACATACAAGAGTGAAACCGCATCCCCTTTGCTTGATTTACATCACCCGACTCTATGGAATATATACCATGATCTCTCTCGTTGTAATTACATCATTCACATACAAAGAAAACCGCATCCCCTTTGCTTGATTTACATCACCCGACTCTATGGAATAAGACCATGATCTCTCTCGTTGTAATTACATCATTCAACTACAGTGAAGACCGCATCCCCTTTGCTTGATTTACATCACCCGACTCTATGGAATATATACCATGATCTCTCTCGTTGTAATTACATCATTCACATACAAAGTGAAAACCGCATCCCCTTTGCTTGATTTACATCACCCGACTCTATGGAATAAGATACCATGATCTCTCTCGTTGTAATTACATCATTCACATACAGTGAAAACCGCATCCCCTTTGCTTGATTTACATCACCCGACTCTATGGAATATATACCATGATCTCTCTCGTTGTAATTACATCATTCACATACAGTGAAAACCGCATCCCCTTTGCTTGATTTACATCACCCGACTCTATGGAATGAATACCATGATCTCTCTCGTTGTAATTACATCATTCACATAGAGTGAAGAAAACCGCATCCCCTTTGCTTGATTTACATCACCCGACTCTATGGAATATATACCATGATCTCTCTCGTTGTAATTACATCATTCACATACAGTGAAAACCGCATCCCCTTTGCTTGATTTACATCACCCGACTCTATGGAATATATACCATGATCTCTCTCGTTGTAATTACATCATTCACATACAAAGTGAAAACCGCATCCCCTTTGCTTGATTTACATCACCCGACTCTATGGAATATAGACCATGATCTCTCTCGTTGTAATTACATCATTCAACTAGAGTGAAGACCGCATCCCCTTTGCTTGATTTACATCACCCGACTCTATGGAATATATACCATGATCTCTCTCGTTGTAATTACATCATTCACATACAAGTGAAAACCGCATCCCCTTTGCTTGATTTACATCACCCGACTCTATGGAATATATACCATGATCTCTCTCGTTGTAATTACATCATTCACATACAAAGTGAAAACCGCATCCCCTTTGCTTGATTTACATCACCTCGACTCTATGGAATATATACCATGATCTCTCTCGTTGTAATTACATCATTCAACTAGAGTGAAAACCGCATCCCCTTTGCTTGATTTACATCACCTCGACTCTATGGAATAAGATACCATGATCTCTCTCGTTGTAATTACATCATTCACATACAAGAGTGAAAACCGCATCCCCTTTGCTTGATTTACATCACCCGACTCTATGGAATATATACCATGATCTCTCGTTGTAATTACATCATTCACATACAAGTGAAAACCGCATCCCCTTTGCTTGATTTACATCACCCGACTCTATGGAATATATACCATGATCTCTCTCGTTGTAATTACATCATTCACATACAAAGTGAAAACCGCATCCCCTTTGCTTGATTTACATCACCCGACTCTATGGAATAAGACCATGATCTCTCTCGTTGTAATTACATCATTCAACTAGAGTGAAGACCGCATCCCCTTTGCTTGATTTACATCACCCGACTCTATGGAATATATACCATGATCTCTCTCGTTGTAATTACATCATTCACATACAGTGAAAACCGCATCCCCTTTGCTTGATTTACATCACCCGACTCTATGGAATGAAGACCACAATCTCTCTCGTTGTAATTACATCATTCAACTAGAGTGAAGACCGCATCCCCTTTGCTTGATTTACATCACCCGACTCTATGGAATAATACCATGATCTCTCTCGTTGTAATTACATCATTCACATACAGTGAAAACCGCATCCCCTTTGCTTGATTTACATCACCCGACTCTATGGAATATATACCATGATCTCTCTCGTTGTAATTACATCATTCACATACAGTGAAACCGCATCCCCTTTGCTTGATTTACATCACCCGACTCTATGGAATAAGACCATGATCTCTCTCGTTGTAATTACATCATTCAACTAGAGTGAAGACCGCATCCCCTTTGCTTGATTTACATCACCCGACTCTATGGAATATATACCATGATCTCTCTCGTTGTAATTACATCATTCACATACAGTGAAAACCGCATCCCCTTTGCTTGATTTACATCACCCGACTCTATGGAATATATACCATGATCTCTCTCGTTGTAATTACATCATTCACATACAAAGTGAAAACCGCATCCCCTTTGCTTGATTTACATCACCCGACTCTATGGAATAAGACCATGATCTCTCTCGTTGTAATTACATCATTCAACTAGAGTGAAGACCGCATCCCCTTTGCTTGATTTACATCACCCGACTCTATGGAATATATACCATGATCTCTCTCGTTGTAATTACATCATTCACATACAAAGAAAACCGCATCCCCTTTGCTTGATTTACATCACCCGACTCTATGGAATAATACCATGATCTCTCTCGTTGTAATTACATCATTCACATACAGTGAAAACCGCATCCCCTTTGCTTGATTTACATCACCCGACTCTATGGAATAAGACCACCATGATCTCTCTCGTTGTAATTACATCATTCAACTAGAGTGAAGACCGCATCCCCTTTGCTTGATTTACATCACCCGACTCTATGGAATATATACCATGATCTCTCTCGTTGTAATTACATCATTCACATACAAAGTGAAAACCGCATCCCCTTTGCTTGATTTACATCACCTCGACTCTATGGAATAATACCATGATCTCTCTCGTTGTAATTACATCATTCACATACAGAGTGAAAACCGCATCCCCTTTGCTTGATTTACATCACCCGACTCTATGGAATATATACCATGATCTCTCTCGTTGTAATTACATCATTCACATACAAGAAAACCGCATCCCCTTTGCTTGATTTACATCACCCGACTCTATGGAATATATACCATGATCTCTCTCGTTGTAATTACATCATTCACATACAAAGAAAACCGCATCCCCTTTGCTTGATTTACATCACCCGACTCTATGGAATAAGACCACAAATCTCTCTCGTTGTAATTACATCATTCAACTAGAGTGAAGACCGCATCCCCTTTGCTTGATTTACATCACCCGACTCTATGGAATATATACCATGATCTCTCTCGTTGTAATTACATCATTCACATACAAAGTGAAAACCGCATCCCCTTTGCTTGATTTACATCACCCGACTCTATGGAATAAGATACCATGATCTCTCTCGTTGTAATTACATCATTCAACTAGAGTGAAGACCGCATCCCCTTTGCTTGATTTACATCACCCGACTCTATGGAATAATACCATGATCTCTCTCGTTGTAATTACATCATTCACATACAAGTGAAAACCGCATCCCCTTTGCTTGATTTACATCACCCGACTCTATGGAATAAGACCATGATCTCTCTCGTTGTAATTACATCATTCAACTAGAGTGAAGACCGCATCCCCTTTGCTTGATTTACATCACCCGACTCTATGGAATAAATACCATGATCTCTCTCGTTGTAATTACATCATTCACATACAAGTAAAAACCGCATCCCCTTTGCTTGATTTACATCACCCGACTCTATGGAATAATACCATGATCTCTCTCGTTGTAATTACATCATTCAACATAGAGTGAAGACCGCATCCCCTTTGCTTGATTTACATCACCCGACTCTATGGAATATATACCATGATCTCTCTCGTTGTAATTACATCATTCACATACAAGAAAACCGCATCCCCTTTGCTTGATTTACATCACCCGACTCTATGGAATATATACCATGATCTCTCTCGTTGTAATTACATCATTCACATACAAAGTGAAACCGCATCCCCTTTGCTTGATTTACATCACCTCGACTCTATGGAATAAGACCACGATCTCTCTCGTTGTAATTACATCATTCAACTAGAGTGAAGACCGCATCCCCTTTGCTTGATTTACATCACCCGACTCTATGGAATATATACCATGATCTCTCTCGTTGTAATTACATCATTCACATACAAAGTGAAAACCGCATCCCCTTTGCTTGATTTACATCACCCGACTCTATGGAATAAGACCATGATCTCTCTCGTTGTAATTACATCATTCACATACAAGTGAAACCGCATCCCCTTTGCTTGATTTACATCACCCGACTCTATGGAATATATACCATGATCTCTCTCGTTGTAATTACATCATTCACATACAAGTGAAAACCGCATCCCCTTTGCTTGATTTACATCACCCGACTCTATGGAATAAGACCATGATCTCTCTCGTTGTAATTACATCATTCAACTATACAGTGAAGACCGCATCCCCTTTGCTTGATTTACATCACCCGACTCTATGGAATATATACCATGATCTCTCTCGTTGTAATTACATCATTCACATACAAAGGAAACCGCATCCCCTTTGCTTGATTTACATCACCCGACTCTATGGAATAAGACCATGATCTCTCGTTGTAATTACATCATTCAACATAGAGTGAAGACCGCATCCCCTTTGCTTGATTTACATCACCCGACTCTATGGAATATATACCATGATCTCTCTCGTTGTAATTACATCATTCACATACAAGTGAAAACCGCATCCCCTTTGCTTGATTTACATCACCCGACTCTATGGAATAAGACCACAAAATCTCTCGTTGTAATTACATCATTCAACTAGAGTGAAGACCGCATCCCCTTTGCTTGATTTACATCACCCGACTCTATGGAATAAATACCATGATCTCTCTCGTTGTAATTACATCATTCACATACAAGTGAAAACCGCATCCCCTTTGCTTGATTTACATCACCCGACTCTATGGAATATATACCATGATCTCTCTCGTTGTAATTACATCATTCACATACAAAGAAAACCGCATCCCCTTTGCTTGATTTACATCACCTGACTCTATGGAATAAGACCATGATCTCTCTCGTTGTAATTACATCATTCAACTAGAGTGAAGACCGCATCCCCTTTGCTTGATTTACATCACCCGACTCTATGGAATATATACCATGATCTCTCTCGTTGTAATTACATCATTCACATACAAAGTGAAAACCGCATCCCCTTTGCTTGATTTACATCACCCGACTCTATGGAATAAGACCATGATCTCTCTCGTTGTAATTACATCATTCAACTAGAGTGAAACCGCATCCCCTTTGCTTGATTTACATCACCCGACTCTATGGAATATATACCATGATCTCTCTCGTTGTAATTACATCATTCACATACAAGTGAAACCGCATCCCCTTTGCTTGATTTACATCACCCGACTCTATGGAATAATACCATGATCTCTCTCGTTGTAATTACATCATTCACATACAAAAGACCGCATCCCCTTTGCTTGATTTACATCACCGACTCTATGGAATGAAGACCATGATCTCTCTCGTTGTAATTACATCATTCAACTAGAGTGAAGACCGCATCCCCTTTGCTTGATTTACATCACCCGACTCTATGGAATATATACCATGATCTCTCTCGTTGTAATTACATCATTCACATACCGTGAAAACCGCATCCCCTTTGCTTGATTTACATCACCCGACTCTATGGAATAATACCATGATCTCTCTCGTTGTAATTACATCATTCACATACAAAGTGAAAACCGCATCCCCTTTGCTTGATTTACATCACCTCGACTCTATGGAATAAATACCATGATCTCTCTGTTGTAATTACATCATTCAACATAGAGTGAAAACCGCATCCCCTTTGCTTGATTTACATCACCCGACTCTATGGAATAAATACCATGATCTCTCTCGTTGTAATTACATCATTCACATACAGTGAAAACCGCATCCCCTTTGCTTGATTTACATCACCCGACTCTATGGAATGAAGACCATGATCTCTCTCGTTGTAATTACATCATTCAACTAGAGTGAAGACCGCATCCCCTTTGCTTGATTTACATCACCCGACTCTATGGAATATATACCATGATCTCTCTCGTTGTAATTACATCATTCACATACAAGTGAAAACCGCATCCCCTTTGCTTGATTTACATCACCCGACTCTATGGAATAAATACCATGATCTCTCTCGTTGTAATTACATCATTCACATACAGTGAAAACCGCATCCCCTTTGCTTGATTTACATCACCCGACTCTATGGAATAAGACCATGATCTCTCGTTGTAATTACATCATTCAACTAGAGTGAAGACCGCATCCCCTTTGCTTGATTTACATCACCCGACTCTATGGAATATATACCATGATCTCTCTCGTTGTAATTACATCATTCACATACCGAGTGAAAACCGCATCCCCTTTGCTTGATTTACATCACCCGACTCTATGGAATAAATACCATGATCTCTCTCGTTGTAATTACATCATTCACATACAGTGAAACCGCATCCCCTTTGCTTGATTTACATCACCCGACTCTATGGAATAAGACCACAATCTCTCTCGTTGTAATTACATCATTCAACTAGAGTGAAGACCGCATCCCCTTTGCTTGATTTACATCACCCGACTCTATGGAATAATACCATGATCTCTCTCGTTGTAATTACATCATTCACATACAGTGAAAACCGCATCCCCTTTGCTTGATTTACATCACCCGACTCTATGGAATAAGATACCATGATCTCTCTCGTTGTAATTACATCATTCAACTATACAAGAAGACCGCATCCCCTTTGCTTGATTTACATCACCCGACTCTATGGAATAAATACCATGATCTCTCTGGAATACAATTCACCATGATCTCTCTTGTTGTAATTACATCATTCAACCATAGAGTGAAACCGCATCCCCTTTGCTTGATTTACATCACCCGACTCTATGGAATAAGACCACCATGATCTCTCTCGTTGTAATTACATCATTCACTAGAGTGAAGACCGCATCCCCTTTGCTTGATTTACATCACCCGACTCTATGGAATAAATACCATGATCTCTCTCGTTGTAATTACATCATTCACATACAAGAAAACCGCATCCCCTTTGCTTGATTTACATCACCCGACTCTATGGAATAAGACCATGATCTCTCGTTGTAATTACATCATTCACATAGAGTGAAACCGCATCCCCTTTGCTTGATTTACATCACCCGACTCTATGGAATAAATACCATGATCTCTCTCGTTGTAATTACATCATTCACATACAAGAAAACCGCATCCCCTTTGCTTGATTTACATCACCTCGACTCTATGGAATAAGACCACATCTCTCTCGTAATTACATCATTCAACTAGAGTGAAGACCGCATCCCCTTTGCTTGATTTACATCACCCGACTCTATGGAATAAATACCATGATCTCTCTCGTTGTAATTACATCATTCACATACAAGAGTGAAAACCGCATCCCCTTTGCTTGATTTACATCACCCGACTCTATGGAATAAATACCATGATCTCTCTCGTTGTAATTACATCATTCACATACAAAGTGAAAACCGCATCCCCTTTGCTTGATTTACATCACCGACTCTATGGAATAAATACCATGATCTCTCTGTTGTAATTACATCATTCAACATACAAGTGAAACCGCATCCCCTTTGCTTGATTTACATCACCCGACTCTATGGAATAAGATACCATGATCTCTCTCGTTGTAATTACATCATTCAACATAGTGAAAACCGCATCCCCTTTGCTTGATTTACATCACCCGACTCTATGGAATAAGACCATGATCTCTCTCGTTGTAATTACATCATTCACATACATCTCTCTCATTGTAGTGAAAACCGCATCCCCTTTGCTTGATTTACATCACCCGACTCTATGGAATAAATACCATGATCTCTCTCGTTGTAATTACATCATTCACATACAGTGAAAACCGCATCCCCTTTGCTTGATTTACATCACCCGACTCTATGGAATAAATACCATGATCTCTCTCGTTGTAATTACATCATTCACATACAGTGAAAACCGCATCCCCTTTGCTTGATTTACATCACCTGACTCTATGGAATGAAGACCACAAAATCTCGGTTGTAATTACATCATTCAACTAGAGTGAAGACCGCATCCCCTTTGCTTGATTTACATCACCCGACTCTATGGAATAAATACCATGATCTCTCTCGTTGTAATTACATCATTCACATACAAGTGAAACCGCATCCCCTTTGCTTGATTTACATCACCCGACTCTATGGAATAAGACCATGATCTCTCTCGTTGTAATTACATCATTCAATAGAGTGAAAACCGCATCCCCTTTGCTTGATTTACATCACCCGACTCTATGGAATAAATACCATGATCTCTCTCGTTGTAATTACATCATTCACATACAAGTGAAAACCGCATCCCCTTTGCTTGATTTACATCACCCGACTCTATGGAATATATACCATGATCTCTCTCTTGTTGTAATTACATCATTCACATACAAAGTGAAAACCGCATCCCCTTTGCTTGATTTACATCACCTCGACTCTATGGAATAATACCATGATCTCTCTCGTTGTAATTACATCATTCACATAGAGTGAAAACCGCATCCCCTTTGCTTGATTTACATCACCCGACTCTATGGAATAAATACCATGATCTCTCTCGTTGTAATTACATCATTCACATACAAAGTGAAAACCGCATCCCCTTTGCTTGATTTACATCACCCGACTCTATGGAATAAGATACCATGAATCTCTCTCGTTGTAATTACATCATTCACATACAGTGATAAACCGCATCCCCTTTGCTTGATTTACATCACCCGACTCTATGGAATGAAGACCACAAAATCTCTCGTTGTAATTACATCATTCAACTAGAGTGAAGACCGCATCCCCTTTGCTTGATTTACATCACCCGACTCTATGGAATAAATACCATGATCTCTCTCGTTGTAATTACATCATTCACATACGAGTGAAAACCGCATCCCCTTTGCTTGATTTACATCACCCGACTCTATGGAATGAAGACCACAAAATCTCGTTGTAATTACATCATTCAAGTAGAGTGAAGACCGCATCCCCTTTGCTTGATTTACATCACCTCGACTCTATGGAATAATACCATGATCTCTCTGTTGTAATTACATCATTCACATACAGTGAATAACCGCATCCCCTTTGCTTGATTTACATCACCTCGACTCTATGGAATGAAGACCACCAAATCTCGGTGGTAATTACATCATTCAACTAGAGTGAAGACCGCATCCCCTTTGCTTGATTTACATCACCCGACTCTATGGAATAAATACCATGATCTCTCTGGTTGTAATTACATCATTCACATACAGTGAAAACCGCATCCCTTTGCTTGATTTACATCACCTAACTCTATGGAATAAATACCATGATCTCTCTGTTGTAATTACATCATTCACATACAGAGAAACCGCATCCCCTTTGCTTGATTTACATCACCTCGACTCTATGGAATGAAGACCACAAAATCTCGTTGTAATTACATCATTCAACTAGAGTGAAGACCGCAACCCATTTGCTTGATTTACATCACCGACTCTATGGAATAAATACCATGATCTCTCTGTTGTAATTACATCATTCACATACAAGTGAATAACCGCATCCCCTTTGCTTGATTTACATCACCCGACTCTATGGAATGAAGACCACAAAATCTCGGTGGTAATTACATCGTTCAAGTAGAGTGAAGACCGCATCCCCTTTGCTTGATTTACATCTCCGACTCTATGGAATAAATACCATGATCTCTCTCGTTGTAATTACATCATTCACATACAAGAATAACCGCATCCTCTTTGCTTGATTTACATCACCTGACTCTATGGAATGAAGACCACCAAATCTCGGTGGTAATTACATCATTCAACTAGAGTGAAGACCGCATCCCCTTTGCTTGATTTACATCACCTGACTCTATGGAATAAATACCATGATCTCTCTCGTTGTAATTACATCATTCACATACTTTGTGAAAACCGCATCCCCTTTGCTTGATTTACATCACCTAACTCTATGGAATAAATACCATGATCTCTCTCGTTGTAATTACATCATTCACATACAAGAGATAACCGCATCCCCTTTGCTTGATTTACATCACCTGACTCTATGGAATGAAGACCACAAAATCTCGGTGGTAATTACATCATTCAACTAGAGTGAAGACCGCATCCCCTTTGCTTGATTTACATCACCTGACTCTATGGAATAAATACCATGATCTCTCTGTTGTAATTACATCATTCACATACAGTGAAAACCGCATCCCCTTTGCTTGATTTACATCACCTGACTCTATGGAATAAATACCATGATCTCTCTGTTGTAATTACATCATTCACATACAGTGAAAACCGCATCCCCTTTGCTTGATTTACATCACCTGATTCTATGGAATAAATACCATGATCTCTCTGTTGTAATTACATCATTCACATATTGTGAAAACAGCATCCCCTTTGCTTGATTTACATCACCTGACTCTATGGAATAAATACCATGATCTCTCTGTTGTAATTATATCATTCACATACACTGATAACCGCATCCCCTTTGCTTGATTTACATCACCTGACTCTATGGAATGAAGACCACAAAATCTCGGTGGTAATTACATCATTCAACTAGAGTGAAGACCGCATCCCCTTTGCTTGATTTACATCACCTGACTCTATGAAATAAATACCATGATCTCTCTGTTGTAATTACATCATTCACATACTGTGAAAACAACATCCCCTTTGCTTGATTTAGATCACCTGACTCTATGGAATAAATACCATGATCTCTCTGTTGTAATTATATCATTCACATACTGTGAAAACAGCATCCCCTTTGCTTGATTTACATCACCTGACTCTATAGAAAAAATTCCATGATCTCTCTGTTGTAATTAAATCATTCACATACAGTGATAACTGCATCCCCTTTGCTTGATTTACATCACCTGACTCTATGGAATAAATACCATGATCTCTCTGTTGTAATTACATAATTCACATACAGTAATAACCGCATCCTCTTTGCTTGATTTACATCACCTGACTCTATGGAATGAAGACCACCAAATCTCGGTGGTAATTACATCATTCAACTAGAGTGAAGACCGCAACCCCTTTGCTTGATTTACATCTCCCGACTCTATGGAATAAATACCATGATCTCTCTGTTGTAATTACATCATTCACATACAGTAATAACCGCATCCCCTTTGCTTGATTTACATCACCTGACTCTATGGAATGAAGACCACAAAATCTCGGTGGTAATTACATCGTTCAACTAGAGTGAAGACCGCAACCCCTTTGCTTGATTTACATCTCCTGACTCTATGGAATAAATACCATGATCTCTCTGTTGTAATTACATCATTCACATACAGTAATAACCGCATCCTCTTTGCTTGATTTACATCACCTGACTCTATGGAATGAAGACCACCAAATCTCGGTGGTAATTACATCATTCAACTAGAGTGAAGACCGCATCCCCTTTGCTTGATTTACATCACCTGACTCTATGGAATAAATACCATGATCTCTCTGTTGTAATTACATCATTCACATACTGTGAAAACAGCATCCCCTTTGCTTGATTTACATCACCTAACTCTATGGAATAAATACCATGATCTCTCTGTTGTAATTACATCATTCACATACAGAGATAACCGCATCCCCTTTGCTTGATTTACATCACCTGACTCTATGGAATGAAGACCACAAAATCTCGGTGGTAATTACATCATTCAACTAGAGTGAAGACCGCATCCCCTTTGCTTGATTTACATCACCGACTCTATGGAATAAATACCATGATCTCTCTCTTGTTGTAATTACATCATTCACATACTTGTGAAACATCCATCCCCTTTGCTTGATTTACATCACTTTGACTCTATGGAATAAATACCATGATCTCTCTGTTGTAATTACATCATTCACATACTGTGAAAACAGCATCCCCTTTGCTTGATTTACATCACCTGATTCTATGGAATAAATACCATGATCTCTCTGTTGTAATTACATCATTCACATACTTGTGAAAAACCGCATCCCTTTGCTTGATTTACATCACCTGACTCTATGGAATAAATACCATGATCTCTCTGTTGTAATTATATCATTCGCATACACTGATAACCGAATCCCCTTTGCTTGATTTACATCACCTGACTCTATGGAATGAAGACCACAAAATCTCGGTGGTAATTACATCATTCAACTAGAGTGAAGACCGCATCCCCTTTGCTTGATTTACATCAACTGACTCTATGAAATAAATACCATGATCTCTCTTGTTGTAATTACATCATTCACATACTTGTGAAAACAACATCCCCTTTGCTTGATTTAGATCACCTGACTCTATGGAATAAATACCATGATCTCTCTGTTGTAATTATATCATTCACATACTGTGAAAACAGCATCCCCTTTGCTTGATTTACATCACCTGACTCTATAGAAAAAATTCCATGATCTCTCTGTTGTAATTAAATCATTCACATACAGTGATAACCGCATCCCCTTTGCTTGATTTACATCACATGACTCTATGGAATAAATACCATGATCTCTCTGTTGTATTTATATCATTCACATACACTGATAACCGCATCCCCTTTGCTTGATTTACATCACTTGACTCTATGGAATGAAGACCACAAAATCTCGGTGGTAATTACATCATTCAACTAGAGTGAAGACCGCATCCCCTTTGCTTGATTTACATCACCTGACTCTATGAAATAAATACCATGATCTCTCTGTTGTAATTACATCATTCACATACTGTGAAAACAACATCCCTTTGCTTGATTTACATCACCTGACTCTATGGAATAAATACCATGATCTCTCTGTTGTAATTATATCATTCACATACAGTGATAACTGCATCCCCATTGCTTGATTTACATCACCTGACTCTATCGAATGAAGACCACGGATGACTCTATGGAATAAATACCATGATCTCTATGTTGTAATTACATCATTCACATACAGTGATAACCGCATCCCCTTTGCTTGATTTACATCACCTGACTCTATGGAATGAAGACCACAAAATCTCGGTGGTAATTACATCATTCAACTAGAGTGAAGACCGCATCCCCTTTGCTTGATTTACATCTCCTGACTCTATGGAATAAATACCATGATCTCTCTGTTGTAATTACATCATTCACATACAGTAATAACCGCATCCCCTTTGCTTGATTTACATCACCTGACTCTATGGAATGAAGACCACAAAATCTCGGTGGTAATTACATCATTCAACTAGAGTGAAGACCGCAACCCCTTTGCTTGATTTACATCTCCTGACTCTATGGAATAAATACCATGATCTCTCTGTTGTAATTACATCATTCACATACAGTAATAACCGCATCCTCTTTGCTTGATTTACATCACCTGACTCTATGGAATGAAGACCACCAAATCTCGGTGGTAATTACATCATTCAACTAGAGTGAAGACCGCATCCCCTTTGCTTGATTTACATCACCTGACTCTATGGAATAAATACCATGATCTCTCTGTTGTAATTACATCATTCACATACTGTGAAAACAGCATCTCCTTTGCTTGATTTACATCACCTAACTCTATGGAATAAATACCATGATCTCTCTGTTGTAATTACATCATTCACATACAGAGATAACCGCATCCCCTTTGCTTTTATTCCATAGAGTCAGGTGATGTAAATCAAGCAAAGGGGATGCGGTCTTCACTCTAGTTGAATGATGTAATTACCACCGAGATTTTGTGGTCTTCATTCCATAGAGTCAGGTGATGTAAATCAAGCAAAGGGGATGTGGTTATCACTGTATGTGAATGATGTAATTACAACAGAGAGATCATGGTATTTATTCCATAGAGTCAGGTGATGTAAATCAAGCAAAGGGGATGCGGTTATTACTGTATGTGAATGATGTAATTACAACAGAGAGATCATGGTATTTATTCCATAGAGTCAGGAGATGTAAATCAACCAAAGGGGTTGCGGTTTTCACTCTAGTTGAATGATGTAATTACCACCGAGATTTTGTGGTCTTCATTCCATAGAGTCAGGTGATGTAAATCAAGAAAAGGGGATGCGGTTGTCACTGTATGTGAATGATGTAATTACAACAGAGAGATCATGGTATTTATTCCATAGAGTCATCCGTGGTCTTCATTCGATAGAGTCAGGTGATGTAAATCAAGCAAAGGGGATGCTGTTTTCACAGTATGTGAATGATGTAATTACAACAGAGAGATCATGGTATTTATTCCATAGAGTCAGGTGATGTAAATCAAGCAAAGGGGATGCTATTTTCACAGTATGTGAATGATGTAATTACAACAGAGAGATCATGGTATTTATTCCATAGAGTCAGGTGATGTAAATCAAGCAAAGGGGATGCGGTCTTCACTCTAGTTGAATGATGTAATTACCACCGAGATTCTGTGGTCTTCATTCCATATAGTTAGGTGATGTAATTCAAGCAAAGGGGATGCAGTTATCACTGTATGTGAATGTTTTAATTACAACAGAGAGATCATGGTATTTTTTCTATAGAGTCAGGTGATGTAAATCAAGCAAAGGGGATGCTGTTTTCACTGTATGTGAATGATGTAATTACAACAGAGAGATCATGGTATTTATTTCATAGAGTCGGTGATGATGTAAATCAAGCAAAGGGGATGCTGTTTTCACAGTATGTGAATGATGTAATTACAACAGAGAGATCATGGTATTTATTCCATAGAGTCAGGTGATGTAAATCAAGCAAAGGGGATGCGGTCTTCACTCTAGTTGAATGATGTAATTACCACCGAGATTTTGTGGTCTTCATTCCATAGAGTCAGGTGATGTAAATCAAGCAAAGGGGATGCGGTTATCACTGTATGTGAATGATGTAATTACAACGAGAGAGATCATGGTATTTATTCCATAGAGTCGTGTGATGTAAATCAAGCAAAGGGGATGCTTGTTTTCACGGTATGTGAATGATGTAATTACAACGAGAGAGATCATGGTATTTATTCCATAGAGTCGGTGATGTAAATCAAGCAAAGGGGATGCGGTCTTCACTCTAGTTGAATGATGTAATTACCACCGAGATTTTGTGGTCTTCATTCCATAGAGTCAGGTGATGTAAATCAAGCAAAGGGGATGCGGTTATCACTGTATGTGAATGATGTAATTACAACGAGAGAGATCATGGTATTTATTCCATAGAGTCGGTGATGTAAATCAAGCAAAGGGGATGCTGTTTTCACGTATGTGAATGATGTAATTACAACGAGAGAGATCATGGTATTTATTCCATAGAGTCGGGTGATGTAAATCAAGCAAAGGGGATGCGGTCTTCACTCTAGTTGAATGATGTAATTACCACCGAGATTTTGTGGTCTTCATTCCATAGAGTCGGTGATGTAAATCAAGCAAAGGGGATGCGGTTATTACTGTATGTGAATGATGTAATTACAACGAGAGATCATGGTATTTATTCCATAGAGTCGGGAGATGTAAATCAAGCAAAGGGGTTGCGGTTTTCACTCTAGTTGAATGATGTAATTACCACCGAGATTTTGTGGTCTTCATTCCATAGAGTCGGTGATGTAAATCAAGCAAAGGGGATGCGGTTATCACTTGTATGTGAATGATGTAATTACAACGAGAGATCATGGTATTTATTCCATAGAGTCATCCGTGGTCTTCATTCGATAGAGTCGGTGTGATGTAAATCAAGCAAAGGGGATGCTTTGTTTTCACGGTATGTGAATGATGTAATTACAACGAGAGAGATCATGGTATTTATTCCATAGAGTCGGGTGATGTAAATCAAGCAAAGGGGATGCTATTTTCACGGTATGTGAATGATGTAATTACAACAGAGAGATCATGGTATTTATTCCATAGAGTCGGGTGATGTAAATCAAGCAAAGGGGATGCGGTCTTCACTCTAGTTGAATGATGTAATTACCACCGAGATTTTGTGGTCTTCATTCCATAGAGTCGGTGTGATGTAAATCAAGCAAAGGGGATGCGGTTATTACTGTATGTGAATGATGTAATTACAACGAGAGAGATCATGGTATTTATTCCATAGAGTCGGGTGATGTAAATCAAGCAAAGGGGATGCGGTTTTCACTCTAGTTGAATGATGTAATTACCACCGAGATTTTGTGGTCTTCATTCCATAGAGTCGGGTGATGTAAATCAAGCAAAGGGGATGCGGTTTCACTTGTATGTGAATGATGTAATTACAACGAGAGAGATCATGGTATTTATTCCATAGAGTCATCCGTCTTCATTCGATAGAGTCGATGATGTAAATCAAGCAAAGGGGATGCTTGTTTTCACGGTATGTGAATGATGTAATTACAACGAGAGAGATCATGGTATTTATTCCATAGAGTCGGGTGATGTAAATCAAGCAAAGGGGATGCTATTTTCACGGTATGTGAATGATGTAATTACAACAGAGAGATCATGGTATTTATTCCATAGAGTCAGGTGATGTAAATCAAGCAAAGGGGATGCGGTTATCACTGTATGTGAATGATGTAATTACAACAGAGAGATCATGGTATTTATTCCATAGAGTCATCCGTGGTCTTCATTCGATAGAGTCAGGTGATGTAAATCAAGCAAAGGGGATGCAGTTATCACTGTATGTGAATGATATAATTACAACGAGAGATCATGGTATTTATTCCATAGAGTCAGGTGATGTAAATCAAGCAAAGGGGATGTTGTTTTCACAGTATGTGAATGATGTAATTACAACAGAGAGATCATGGTATTTATTTCATAGAGTCAGGTGATGTAAATCAAGCAAAGGGGATGCGGTCTTCACTCTAGTTGAATGATGTAATTACCACCGAGATTTTGTGGTCTTCATTCCATAGAGTCAGGTGATGTAAATCAAGCAAAGGGGATGCGGTTATCGGTGTATGTGAATGATATAATTACAACGAGAGAGATCATGGTATTTATTCCATAGAGTCGGTGATGTAAATCAAGCAAAGGGGATGCTTGTTTTCACGGTATGTGAATGATGTAATTACAACGAGAGAGATCATGGTATTTATTCCATAGAGTCGGGTGATGTAAATCAAGCAAAGGGGATGCGGTCTTCACTCTAGTTTTCACGGATGTGAATGATGTAATTACAACAGAGATTTTCATGGTATTTATTCCATAGAGTCGGGTGATGTAAATCAAGCAAAGGGGATGCGGTTTTCACGGTATGTGAATGATGTAATTACAACGAGAGAGATCATGGTATTTATTCCATAGAGTCAGGTGATGTAAATCAAGCAAAGGGGATGCGGTCTTCACTCTAGTTGAATGATGTAATTACCACCGAGATTCTGTGGTCTTCATTCCATATAGTCAGGTGATGTAATTCAAGCAAAGGGGATGCGGTTATCACTTATGTGAATGATTTAATTACAACGAGAGAGATCATGGTATTTTTCTATAGAGTCGGGTGATGTAAATCAAGCAAAGGGGATGCTTGTTTTCACGTATGTGAATGATGTAATTACAACATGATGTAATTCATGGTATTTATTCCATAGAGTCGGTGATGTAAATCAAGCAAAGGGGATGCTTGTTTTCACGGTATGTGAATGATGTAATTACAACGAGAGAGATCATGGTATTTATTCCATAGAGTCGGGTGATGTAAATCAAGCAAAGGGGATGCGGTCTTCACTCTAGTTGAATGATGTAATTACCACCGAGATTTTGTGGTCTTCATTCCATAGAGTCGGGTGATGTAAATCAAGCAAAGGGGATGCGGTTATCACTGTATGTGAATGATGTAATTACAACGAGAGAGATCATGGTATTTATTCCATAGAGTCGGGTGATGTAAATCAAGCAAAGGGGATGCGTTTTCACGGTATGTGAATGATGTAATTACAACGAGAGATCATGGTATTTATTCCATAGAGTCGGGTGATGTAAATCAAGCAAAGGGGATGCGGTCTTCACTCTAGTTGAATGATGTAATTACCACCGAGATTTTGTGGTCTTCATTCCATAGAGTCGGGTGATGTAAATCAAGCAAAGGGGATGCGGTTATTACTTGTATGTGAATGATGTAATTACAACGAGAGAGATCATGGTATTTATTCCATAGAGTCAGGAGATGTAAATCAAGCAAAGGGGTTGCGGTCTTCACTCTAGTTGAATGATGTAATTACCACCGAGATTTTGTGGTCTTCATTCCATAGAGTCGGAGTGATGTAAATCAAGCAAAGGGGATGCGGTTATCACTTTGTATGTGAATGATGTAATTACAACGAGAGATCATGGTATTTATTCCATAGAGTCATCCGTGGTCTTCATTCGATAGAGTCGGTGATGTAAATCAAGCAAAGGGGATGCGATTATCACTTTGTATGTGAATGATATAATTACAACGAGAGATCATGGTATTTATTCCATAGAGTCGGGTGATGTAAATCAAGCAAAGGGGATGTTGTTTTCACGGTATGTGAATGATGTAATTACAACGAGAGAGATCATGGTATTTATTTCATAGAGTCGGGTGATGTAAATCAAGCAAAGGGGATGCGGTCTTCACTCTAGTTGAATGATGTAATTACCACCGAGATTTTGTGGTCTTCATTCCATAGAGTCGGGTGATGTAAATCAAGCAAAGGGGATGCGGTTATCGGTGTATGTGAATGATATAATTACAACGAGAGAGATCATGGTATTTATTCCATAGAGTCGGGTGATGTAAATCAAGCAAAGGGGATGTTGTTTTCACGGTATGTGAATGATGTAATTACAACGAGAGAGATCATGGTATTTATTCCATAGAGTCGGGTGATGTAAATCAAGCAAAGGGGATGCGGTTTCACTCTAGTATGTGAATGATGTAATTACAACGAGATCATGGTATTTATTCCATAGAGTCGGGTGATGTAAATCAAGCAAAGGGGATGCGGTTATTCACTGTATGTGAATGATGTAATTACAACGAGAGAGATCATGGTATTTATTCCATAGAGTCGGGTGATGTAAATCAAGCAAAGGGGATGTTGTTTTCACGGTATGTGAATGATGTAATTACAACGAGAGAGATCATGGTATTTATTCCATAGAGTCGGGTGATGTAAATCAAGCAAAGGGGATGCGGTCTTCACTCTAGTTGAATGATGTAATTACCACCGAGATTTTGTGGTCTTCATTCCATAGAGTCGGGTGATGTAAATCAAGCAAAGGGGATGCGGTTATCACTTTGTATGTGAATGATATAATTACAACGAGAGAGATCATGGTATTTATTCCATAGAGTCGGGTGATGTAAATCAAGCAAAGGGGATGTTGTTTTCACGGTATGTGAATGATGTAATTACAACGAGAGATCATGGTATTTATTCCATAGAGTCGGGTGATGTAAATCAAGCAAAGGGGATGCGGTCTTCACTCTAGTTGAATGATGTAATTACCACCGAGATTTTGTGGTCTTCATTCCATAGAGTCGGGTGATGTAAATCAAGCAAAGGGGATGCGGTTATCACTTGTATGTGAATGATGTAATTACAACGAGAGAGATCATGGTATTTATTCCATAGAGTCGGGTGATGTAAATCAAGCAAAGGGGATGCTTTGTTTTCACGGTAGTGAATGATGTAATTACAACGAGAGATCATGGTATTTATTCCATAGAGTCGGGTGATGTAAATCAAGCAAAGGGGATGCGGTTTTCACTCTAGTATGTGAATGATGTAATTACAACGAGAGATTTCATGGTATTTATTCCATAGAGTCGGGTGATGTAAATCAAGCAAAGGGGATGCGGTTTTCACTCTATGTGAATGATGTAATTACAACAGAGAGATCATGGTATTTATTCCATAGAGTCGGGTGATGTAAATCAAGCAAAGGGGATGCGGTTTTCACTCTATGTGAATGATGTAATTACAACGAGAGATCATGGTATTTATTCCATAGAGTCGGGTGATGTAAATCAAGCAAAGGGGATGTTGTTTTCACGGTATGTGAATGATGTAATTACAACGAGAGAGATCATGGTATTTATTCCATAGAGTCGGGTGATGTAAATCAAGCAAAGGGGATGCGGTTTCACTCTAGTTGAATGATGTAATTACAACGAGAGAGATCATGGTATTTATTCCATAGAGTCGGTGATGTAAATCAAGCAAAGGGGATGCGGTTATCACTTGTATGTGAATGATATAATTACAACGAGAGAGATCATGGTATTTATTCCATAGAGTCGGGTGATGTAAATCAAGCAAAGGGGATGTTGTTTTCACAGTATGTGAATGATGTAATTACAACGAGAGATCATGGTATTTATTCCATAGAGTCGGGTGATGTAAATCAAGCAAAGGGGATGCGGTCTTCACTCTAGTTGAATGATGTAATTACCACCGAGATTTTGTGGTCTTCATTCCATAGAGTCGGGTGATGTAAATCAAGCAAAGGGGATGCGGTTATCACTGTATGTGAATGATATAATTACAACGAGAGAGATCATGGTATTTATTCCATAGAGTCGGGTGATGTAAATCAAGCAAAGGGGATGTTGTTTTCACGGTATGTGAATGATGTAATTACAACGAGAGATCATGGTATTTATTTCATAGAGTCGGGTGATGTAAATCAAGCAAAGGGGATGCGGTCTTCACTCTAGTTGAATGATGTAATTACCACCGAGATTTTGTGGTCTTCATTCCATAGAGTCGGGTGATGTAAATCAAGCAAAGGGGATGCGGTTATCGGTTGTATGTGAATGATATAATTACAACGAGAGAGATCATGGTATTTATTCCATAGAGTCGGGTGATGTAAATCAAGCAAAGGGGATGCGTTTTCACTCGGTATGTGAATGATGTAATTACAACGAGAGAGATCATGGTATTTATTCCATAGAGTCGGGTCGGGTGATGTAAATCAAGCAAAGGGGATGCGGTTTCACTCTATGTGAATGATGTAATTACAACGAGAGAGATCATGGTATTTATTCCATAGAGTCGGGTGATGTAAATCAAGCAAAGGGGATGTTGTTTTCACGGTATGTGAATGATGTAATTACAACGAGAGAGATCATGGTATTTATTCCATAGAGTCGGGTGATGTAAATCAAGCAAAGGGGATGCGGTCTTCACTCTAGTTGAATGATGTAATTACCACCGAGATTTTGTGGTCTTCATTCCATAGAGTCGGGTGATGTAAATCAAGCAAAGGGGATGCGGTTATCACTTTGTATGTGAATGATGTAATTACAACGGAGAGATCATGGTATTTATTCCATAGAGTCGGGTGATGTAAATCAAGCAAAGGGGATGCTTGTTTTCACGGTATGTGAATGATGTAATTACAACGAGAGAGATCATGGTATTTATTCCATAGAGTCGGGTGATGTAAATCAAGCAAAGGGGATGCGGTCTTCACTCTAGTTGAATGATGTAATTACCACCGAGATTTTGTGGTCTTCATTCCATAGAGTCAGGTGATGTAAATCAAGCAAAGGGGATGCGGTTATTACTGTATGTGAATGATGTAATTACAACAGAGAGATCATGGTATTTATTCCATAGAGTCAGGAGATGTAAATCAAGCAAAGGGGTTGCGGTCTTCACTCTAGTTGAATGATGTAATTACCACCGAGATTTTGTGGTCTTCATTCCATAGAGTCAGGTGATGTAAATCAAGCAAAGGGGATGCGGTTATCACTGTATGTGAATGATGTAATTACAACAGAGAGATCATGGTATTTATTCCATAGAGTCATCCGTGGTCTTCATTCGATAGAGTCAGGTGATGTAAATCAAGCAAAGGGGATGCGATTATCACTTGTATGTGAATGATATAATTACAACGAGAGAGATCATGGTATTTATTCCATAGAGTCGGGTGATGTAAATCAAGCAAAGGGGATGTTGTTTTCACGGTATGTGAATGATGTAATTACAACGAGAGAGATCATGGTATTTATTTCATAGAGTCAGGTGATGTAAATCAAGCAAAGGGGATGCGGTCTTCACTCTAGTTGAATGATGTAATTACCACCGAGATTTTGTGGTCTTCATTCCATAGAGTCAGGTGATGTAAATCAAGCAAAGGGGATGCGGTTATCGGTGTATGTGAATGATATAATTACAACGAGAGAGATCATGGTATTTATTCCATAGAGTCGGGTGATGTAAATCAAGCAAAGGGGATGCTTTTTTTCACGGTATGTGAATGATGTAATTACAACGAGAGAGATCATGGTATTTATTCCATAGAGTCGGGTGATGTAAATCAAGCAAAGGGGATGCGGTTTTCACTCTAGTATGTGAATGATGTAATTACAACGAGAGAGATCATGGTATTTATTCCATAGAGTCGGGTGATGTAAATCAAGCAAAGGGGATGCGGTTTTCACGGTATGTGAATGATGTAATTACAACGAGAGAGATCATGGTATTTATTCCATAGAGTCGGGTGATGTAAATCAAGCAAAGGGGATGCGGTCTTCACTCTAGTTGAATGATGTAATTATGTAAATCAAGCAAAGAGATTGAATGATGTAATTACTTCATGGTCTTCATTCCATAGAGTCGGGTGATGTAAATCAAGCAAAGGGGATGCGGTTATCACTTTGTATGTGAATGATGTAATTACAACGAGAGAGATCATGGTATTATTCCATAGAGTCGGGTGATGTAAATCAAGCAAAGGGGATGCTGTTTTCACAGTATGTGAATGATGTAATTACAACAGAGAGATCATGGTATTTATTCCATAGAGTCAGGTGATGTAAATCAAGCAAAGGGGATGCGGTCTTCACTCTAGTTGAATGATGTAATTACCACCGAGATTTTGTGGTCTTCATTCCATAGAGTCAGGTGATGTAAATCAAGCAAAGGGGATGCGGTTATTACTGTATGTGAATGATGTAATTACAACAGAGAGATCATGGTATTTATTCCATAGAGTCAGGAGATGTAAATCAAGCAAAGGGGTTGCGGTCTTCACTCTAGTTGAATGATGTAATTACCACCGAGATTTTGTGGTCTTCATTCCATAGAGTCAGGTGATGTAAATCAAGCAAAGGGGATGCGGTTATCACTTTGTATGTGAATGATGTAATTACAACGAGAGAGATCATGGTATTTATTCCATAGAGTCATCCGTCATCCGTGGTCTTCATTCGATAGAGTCGGGTGATGTAAATCAAGCAAAGGGGATGCGATTATCACTTTGTATGTGAATGATATAATTACAACGAGAGAGATCATGGTATTTATTCCATAGAGTCGGGTGATGTAAATCAAGCAAAGGGGATGTTGTTTTCACGGTATGTGAATGATGTAATTACAACGAGAGAGATCATGGTATTTATTTCATAGAGTCGGGTGATGTAAATCAAGCAAAGGGGATGCGGTCTTCACTCTAGTTGAATGATGTAATTACCACCGAGATTTTGTGGTCTTCATTCCATAGAGTCGGGTGATGTAAATCAAGCAAAGGGGATGCGGTTATCGGTGTATGTGAATGATATAATTACAACGAGAGAGATCATGGTATTTATTCCATAGAGTCGGGTGATGTAAATCAAGCAAAGGGGATGCTTGTTTTCACGGTATGTGAATGATGTAATTACAACGAGAGATCATGGTATTTATTCCATAGAGTCGGGTGATGTAAATCAAGCAAAGGGGATGGGTCTTCACTCTAGATGATGTAATTACGGTTTTCACTCCATAGAGTCGGGTGTGCGGTGTGAATGATATAATTACAACGAGAGAGATCATGGTATTTATTCCATAGAGTCGGGTGATGTAAATCAAGCAAAGGGGATGCTTGTTTTCACGGTATGTGAATGATGTAATTACAACGAGAGAGATCATGGTATTTATTCCATAGAGTCGGGTGATGTAAATCAAGCAAAGGGGATGCGGTCTTCACTCTAGTTGAATGATGTAATTACCACCGAGATTTTGTGGTCTTCATTCCATAGAGTCGGGTGATGTAAATCAAGCAAAGGGGATGCGGTTTTCACGGTATGTGAATGATGTAATTACAACGAGAGAGATCATGGTATTTATTCCATAGAGTCGGGTGATGTAAATCAAGCAAAGGGGATGCTGTTTTCACGGTATGTGAATGATGTAATTACAACGAGAGAGATCATGGTATTTATTCCATAGAGTCGGGTGATGTAAATCAAGCAAAGGGGATGCGGTCTTCACTCTAGTTGAATGATGTAATTACCACCGAGATTTTGTGGTCTTCATTCCATAGAGTCGGGTGATGTAAATCAAGCAAAGGGGATGCGGTTATCACTTTGTATGTGAATGATGTAATTACAACGAGAGATCATGGTATTTATTCCATAGAGTCGGGTGATGTAAATCAAGCAAAGGGGATGCTTGTTTTCACGGTATGTGAATGATGTAATTACAACGAGAGAGATCATGGTATTTATTCCATAGAGTCGGGTGATGTAAATCAAGCAAAGGGGATGCGGTCTTCACTCTAGTTGAATGATGTAATTACCACCGAGATTTTGTGGTCTTCATTCCATAGAGTCGGGTGATGTAAATCAAGCAAAGGGGATGCGGTTATTCGGTTGTATGTGAATGATGTAATTACAACGAGAGAGATCATGGTATTTATTCCATAGAGTCGGGTGATGTAAATCAAGCAAAGGGGATTGCGGTCTTCACTCTAGTTGAATGATGTAATTACCACCGAGATTTTGTGGTCTTCATTCCATAGAGTCGGGTGATGTAAATCAAGCAAAGGGGATGCGGTTATCACTTTGTATGTGAATGATGTAATTACAACATAGAGATCATGGTATTTATTCCATAGAGTCATCCATGTGGTCTTCATTCGATAGAGTCGGGTGATGTAAATCAAGCAAAGGGGATGCGGTTATCACTTTGTATGTGAATGATATAATTACAACGAGAGAGATCATGGTATTTATTCCATAGAGTCGGGTGATGTAAATCAAGCAAAGGGGATGTTGTTTTCACGGTATGTGAATGATGTAATTACAACGAGAGAGATCATGGTATTTATTTCATAGAGTCGGGTGATGTAAATCAAGCAAAGGGGATGCGGTCTTCACTCTAGTTGAATGATGTAATTACCACCGAGATTTTGTGGTCTTCATTCCATAGAGTCGGGTGATGTAAATCAAGCAAAGGGGATGCGGTTATCGGTGTATGTGAATGATATAATTACAACGAGAGAGATCATGGTATTTATTCCATAGAGTCGGGTGATGTAAATCAAGCAAAGGGGATGCTGTTTTCACGGTATGTGAATGATGTAATTACAACGAGAGAGATCATGGTATTTATTCCATAGAGTCGGTGATGATGTAAATCAAGCAAAGGGGATGTAAATCGGTCTTCACTCTAGTTGAATGATGTAATTACCACCGAGATTTTGTGGTCTTCATTCCATAGAGTCGGGTGATGTAAATCAAGCAAAGGGGATGCGGTTATCACTTTGTATGTGAATGATGTAATTACAACGAGAGAGATCATGGTATTTTTCCATAGAGTCGGGTGATGTAAATCAAGCAAAGGGGATGCTTCACGGTATGTGAATGATGTAATTACAACGAGAGAGATCATGGTATTTATTCCATAGAGTCGGGTGATGTAAATCAAGCAAAGGGGATGCTTGTTTTCACGGTATGTGAATGATGTAATTACAACGAGAGAGATCATGGTATTTATTCCATAGAGTCGGGTGATGTAAATCAAGCAAAGGGGATGCGGTCTTCACTCTAGTTGAATGATGTAATTACCACGAGATTTTGTGGTCTTCATTCCATAGAGTCAGGTGATGTAAATCAAGCAAAGGGGATGCGGTTATTACTGTATGTGAATGATGTAATTACAACAGAGAGATCATGGTATTTATTCCATAGAGTCAGGAGATGTAAATCAAGCAAAGGGGTTGCGGTCTTCACTCTAGTTGAATGATGTAATTACCACCGAGATTTTGTGGTCTTCATTCCATAGAGTCAGGTGATGTAAATCAAGCAAAGGGGATGCGGTTATCACTGTATGTGAATGATGTAATTACAACAGAGAGATCATGGTATTTATTCCATAGAGTCATCCGTGGTCTTCATTCGATAGAGTCAGGTGATGTAAATCAAGCAAAGGGGATGCAGTTATCACTTTGTATGGAATGATATAATTACAACGAGAGAGATCATGGTATTTATTCCATAGAGTCGGGTGATGTAAATCAAGCAAAGGGGATGTTGTTTTCACGGTATGTGAATGATGTAATTACAACGAGAGAGATCATGGTATTTATTTCATAGAGTCAGGTGATGTAAATCAAGCAAAGGGGATGCGGTCTTCACTCTAGTTGAATGATGTAATTACCACCGAGATTTTGTGGTCTTCATTCCATAGAGTCGGGTGATGTAAATCAAGCAAAGGGGATGCGGTTATCGGTGTATGTGAATGATATAATTACAACGAGAGAGATCATGGTATTTATTCCATAGAGTCGGGTGATGTAAATCAAGCAAAGGGGATGCTTTGTTTTCACGGTATGTGAATGATGTAATTACAACGAGAGATCATGGTATTTATTTCATAGAGTCGGGTGATGTAAATCAAGCAAAGGGGATGCGGTCTTCACTCTAGTTGAATGATGTAATTACCAGAGAGATTTTGTGGTCTTCATTCCATAGAGTCGGGTGATGTAAATCAAGCAAAGGGGATGCGGTTATCGGTGTATGTGAATGATATAATTACAACGAGAGAGATCATGGTATTTATTCCATAGAGTCGGGTGATGTAAATCAAGCAAAGGGGATGTTGTTTTCACGGTATGTGAATGATGTAATTACAACGAGAGAGATCATGGTATTTATTCCATAGAGTCGGGTGATGTAAATCAAGCAAAGGGGATGCGGTCTTCACTCTAGTTGAATGATGTAATTACCACCGAGATTTTGTGGTCTTCATTCCATAGAGTCGGGTGATGTAAATCAAGCAAAGGGGATGCGGTTATCACTTGTATGTGAATGATGTAATTACAACGAGAGAGATCATGGTATTTATTCCATAGAGTCGGGTGATGTAAATCAAGCAAAGGGGATGCTTGTTTTCACGGTATGTGAATGATGTAATTACAACGAGAGAGATCATGGTATTTATTCCATAGAGTCGGGTGATGTAAATCAAGCAAAGGGGATGCGGTTTTCACTCTATGTGAATGATGTAATTACAACAGAGAGATCATGGTATTTATTCCATAGAGTCGGGTGATGTAAATCAAGCAAAGGGGATGCGGTTGTTTTCACGGTATGTGAATGATGTAATTACAACGAGAGAGATCATGGTATTTATTTCCATAGAGTCGGGTGATGTAAATCAAGCAAAGGGGATGCGGTCTTCACTCTAGTTGAATGATGTAATTACCACGAGAGATTTTGTGGTCTTCATTCCATAGAGTCGGGTGATGTAAATCAAGCAAAGGGGATGCGGTTTTCACGTATGTGAATGATGTAATTACAACGAGAGATCATGGTATTTATTCCATAGAGTCGGAGTGATGATAAATCAAGCAAAGGGGATGCGGTTTTCACTCTACGTATGTGAATGATGTAATTACAACGAGAGAGATCATGGTATTTATTATTCCATAGAGTCGGGTGATGTAAATCAAGCAAAGGGGATGCGGTTTCACTCTATGTGAATGATGTAATTACAACGGAGAGATCATGGTATTTATTCCATAGAGTCGGGTGATGTAAATCAAGCAAAGGGGATGCTTGTTTTCACGGTATGTGAATGATGTAATTACAACGAGAGAGATCATGGTATTTATTCCATAGAGTCGGGTGATGTAAATCAAGCAAAGGGGATGCGGTCTTCACTCTAGTTGAATGATGTAATTACCACCGAGATTTTGTGGTCTTCATTCCATAGAGTCGGGTGATGTAAATCAAGCAAAGGGGATGCGGTTATCACTTTGTATGTGAATGATGTAATTACAACGAGAGAGATCATGGTATTTATTCCATAGAGTCGGGTGATGTAAATCAAGCAAAGGGGATGCGGTCTTCACTCTAGTTGAATGATGTAATTACCACGAGAGATTTTGTGGTCTTCATTCCATAGAGTCGGGTGATGTAAATCAAGCAAAGGGGATGCGGTTATCACTGTATGTGAATGATGTAATTACAACGAGAGAGATCATGGTATTTATTCCATAGAGTCGGGTGATGTAAATCAAGCAAAGGGGATGCGGTTTCACTATGTGAATGATGTAATTACAACGAGAGAGATCATGGTATTTATTCCATAGAGTCGGGTGATGTAAATCAAGCAAAGGGGATGCGGTTTTCACGGTATATGTGAATGATGTAATTACAACGAGAGAGATCATGGTATTTATTCCATAGAGTCGGGTGATGTAAATCAAGCAAAGGGGATGCGGTCTTCACTCTAGTTGAATGATGTAATTACCACGAGATTTTGTGGTCTTCATTCCATAGAGTCGGGTGATGTAAATCAAGCAAAGGGGATGCGGTTATCACTGTATGTGAATGATGTAATTACAACGAGAGAGATCATGGTATTTATTCCATTTGCGGTTATTCCATAGAGATTCCATAGAGTCGGGTGATGTAAATCAAGCAAAGGGGATGCGGTTTCACGGTATGTGAATGATGTAATTACAACGAGAGAGATCATGGTATTTATTCCATAGAGTCGGGTGATGTAAATCAAGCAAAGGGGATGCTTGTTTTCACGGTATGTGAATGATGTAATTACAACGAGAGAGATCATGGTATTTATTCCATAGAGTCGGGTGATGTAAATCAAGCAAAGGGGATGCGGTCTTCACTCTAGTTGAATGATGTAATTACCACCGAGATTTTGTGGTCTTCATTCCATAGAGTCGGGTGATGTAAATCAAGCAAAGGGGATGCGGTTATTCTTGTATGTGAATGATGTAATTACAACGAGAGAGATCATGGTATTTATTCCATAGAGTCAGGAGATGTAAATCAAGCAAAGGGGTTGCGGTCTTCACTCTAGTTGAATGATGTAATTACCACCGAGATTTTGTGGTCTTCATTCCATAGAGTCAGGTGATGTAAATCAAGCAAAGGGGATGCGGTTATCACTGTGATGTGAATGATGTAATTACAACGAGAGATCATGGTATTTATTCCATAGAGTCATCCGTGGTCTTCATTCGATAGAGTCGGGTGATGTAAATCAAGCAAAGGGGATGCGGTTATCACGTATGTGAATGATATAATTACAACGAGAGAGATCATGGTATTTATTCCATAGAGTCGGGTGATGTAAATCAAGCAAAGGGGATGTTGTTTTCACGGTATGTGAATGATGTAATTACAACGAGAGAGATCATGGTATTTATTTCATAGAGTCGGGTGATGTAAATCAAGCAAAGGGGATGCGGTCTTCACTCTAGTTGAATGATGTAATTACCACCGAGATTTTGTGGTCTTCATTCCATAGAGTCGGGTGATGTAAATCAAGCAAAGGGGATGCGGTTATCGGTGTATGTGAATGATATAATTACAACGAGAGAGATCATGGTATTTATTCCATAGAGTCGGGTGATGTAAATCAAGCAAAGGGGATGCTTGTTTTCACGGTATGTGAATGATGTAATTACAACGAGAGAGATCATGGTATTTATTCCATAGAGTCGGGTGATGTAAATCAAGCAAAGGGGATGCGGTCTTCACTCTAGTTGAATGATGTAATTACCACCGAGATTTTGTGGTCTTCATTCCATAGAGTCGGGTGATGTAAATCAAGCAAAGGGGATGCGGTTATCACTTTGTATGTGAATGATTTAATTACAACGAGAGAGATCATGGTATTTTTCTATAGAGTCGGGTGATGTAAATCAAGCAAAGGGGATGCTTGTTTTCACGGTATGTGAATGATGTAATTACAACGAGAGAGATCATGGTATTTATTCCATAGAGTCGGGTGATGTAAATCAAGCAAAGGGGATGCTTGTTTTCACGGTATGTGAATGATGTAATTACAACGAGAGAGATCATGGTATTTATTCCATAGAGTCGGGTGATGTAAATCAAGCAAAGGGGATGCGGTCTTCACTCTAGTTGAATGATGTAATTACCATTTTGTGGTCTTCATTCCATAGAGTCGGGTGATGTAAATCAAGCAAAGGGGATGCGGTTTCACTCTAGTTGAATGATGTAATTACAACGAGAGAGATCATGGTCTTCATTCCATAGAGTCGGGTGATGTAAATCAAGCAAAGGGGATGCGGTTATTTTCTTGTATGTGAATGATGTAATTACAACGAGAGAGATCATGGTATTTATTCCATAGAGTCGGGTGATGTAAATCAAGCAAAGGGGATGCGGTCTTCACTCTAGTTGAATGATGTAATTACCACCGAGATTTTGTGGTCTTCATTCCATAGAGTCGGGTGATGTAAATCAAGCAAAGGGGATGCGGTTATTCTTGTATGTGAATGATGTAATTACAACGAGAGAGATCATGGTATTTATTCCATAGAGTCAGGAGATGTAAATCAAGCAAAGGGGTTGCGGTCTTCACTCTAGTTGAATGATGTAATTACCACCGAGATTTTGTGGTCTTCATTCCATAGAGTCAGGTGATGTAAATCAAGCAAAGGGGATGCGGTTATCACTTTGTATGTGAATGATGTAATTACAACGAGAGAGATCATGGTATTTATTCCATAGAGTCATCCGTGGTCTTCATTCGATAGAGTCGGGTGATGTAAATCAAGCAAAGGGGATGCGATTATCACTTTGTATGTGAATGATATAATTACAACGAGAGAGATCATGGTATTTATTCCATAGAGTCGGGTGATGTAAATCAAGCAAAGGGGATGTTGTTTTCACGGTATGTGAATGATGTAATTACAACGAGAGAGATCATGGTATTTATTTCATAGAGTCAGGTGATGTAAATCAAGCAAAGGGGATGCGGTCTTCACTCTAGTTGAATGATGTAATTACCACCGAGATTTTGTGGTCTTCATTCCATAGAGTCAAGTGATGTAAATCAAGCAAAGGGGATGCGGTTATCGTATGTGAATGATGTAATTACAACGAGAGATGGTATTTATTCATGGTATTTATTCCATAGTTGAATGATGTCAACGAGAGATTTTGTGGTCTTCATTCCATAGAGTCGGTGATGTAAATCAAGCAAAGGGGATGCGGTATCGGTGTATGTGAATGATATAATTACAACGAGAGAGATCATGGTATTTATTCCATAGAGTCGGGTGATGTAAATCAAGCAAAGGGGATGCTTGTTTTCACGGTATGTGAATGATGTAATTACAACGAGAGAGATCATGGTATTTATTCCATAGAGTCGGGTGATGTAAATCAAGCAAAGGGGATGCGGTCTTCACTCTAGTTGAATGATGTAATTACCACCGAGATTTTGTGGTCTTCATTCCATAGAGTCGGGTGATGTAAATCAAGCAAAGGGGATGCGGTTATCGGTGTATGTGAATGATATAATTACAACGAGAGAGATCATGGTATTTATTCCATAGAGTCGGGTGATGTAAATCAAGCAAAGGGGATGTTGTTTTCACGGTATGTGAATGATGTAATTACAACGAGAGAGATCATGGTATTTATTCCATAGAGTCGGGTGATGTAAATCAAGCAAAGGGGATGCGGTCTTCACTCTAGTTGAATGATGTAATTACCACCGAGATTTTGTGGTCTTCATTCCATAGAGTCGGGTGATGTAAATCAAGCAAAGGGGATGCGGTTATCACTGTATGTGAATGATGTAATTACAACGAGAGAGATCATGGTATTTATTCCATAGAGTCGGGTGATGTAAATCAAGCAAAGGGGATGCTTTTTCACGTATGTGAATGATGTAATTACAACGAGAGAGATCATGGTATTTATTCCATAGAGTCGGTGATGTCGATGAAATCAAGCAAAGGGGATGCGGTTTTCACTTGTATGTGAATGATGTAATTACAACGAGAGAGATCATGGTATTTATTCCATAGAGTCGGGTGATGTAAATCAAGCAAAGGGGATGTTGTTTTCACGGTATGTGAATGATGTAATTACAACGAGAGAGATCATGGTATTTATTCCATAGAGTCGGGTGATGTAAATCAAGCAAAGGGGATGCGGTCTTCACTCTAGTTGAATGATGTAATTACCACCGAGATTTTGGTCTTCATTCCATAGAGTCGGGTGATGTAAATCAAGCAAAGGGGATGCGGTTTTCACTGTATGTGAATGATGTAATTACAACGAGAGAGATCATGGTATTTATTCCATAGAGTCGGGTGATGTAAATCAAGCAAAGGGGATGCTTGTTTTCACGGTATGTGAATGATGTAATTACAACGAGAGAGATCATGGTATTTATTCCATAGAGTCGGGTGATGTAAATCAAGCAAAGGGGATGCGGTCTTCACTCTAGTTGAATGATGTAATTACCACCGAGATTTTGTGGTCTTCATTCCATAGAGTCGGGTGATGTAAATCAAGCAAAGGGGATGCGGTTATCACTTTGTATGTGAATGATGTAATTACAACGAGAGAGATCATGGTATTTATTCCATAGAGTCGGGTGATGTAAATCAAGCAAAGGGGATGCTTGTTTTCACGGTATGTGAATGATGTAATTACAACGAGAGAGATCATGGTATTTATTCCATAGAGTCGGGTGATGTAAATCAAGCAAAGGGGATGCGGTCTTCACTCTAGTTGAATGATGTAATTACCACCGAGATTTTGTGGTCTTCATTCCATAGAGTCGGGTGATGTAAATCAAGCAAAGGGGATGCGGTTATCACTTGTATGTGAATGATGTAATTACAACGAGAGAGATCATGGTATTTATTCCATAGAGTCGGGTGATGTAAATCAAGCAAAGGGGATGCGGTCTTCACTCTAGTTGAATGATGTAATTACCACGAGAGAGATTTTGTGGTCTTCATTCCATAGAGTCGGGTGATGTAAATCAAGCAAAGGGGATGCGGTTTCACTCTATGTGAATGATGTAATTACAATGATATAATTACAAAATCAAGCAAAGGGGAGATCATGGTGATTAATTACAACGAGAGATTGGTCTTCATTCCATAGAGTCGGGTGATGTAAATCAAGCAAAGGGGATGCGGTTTTCACGGTATGTGAATGATGTAATTACAACGAGAGAGATCATGGTATTTATTCCATAGAGTCGGGTGATGTAAATCAAGCAAAGGGGATGCTTGTTTTCACGGTATGTGAATGATGTAATTACAACGAGAGAGATCATGGTATTTATTCCATAGAGTCGGGTGATGTAAATCAAGCAAAGGGGATGCGGTCTTCACTCTAGTTGAATGATGTAATTACCACCGAGATTTTGTGGTCTTCATTCCATAGAGTCGGGTGATGTAAATCAAGCAAAGGGGATGCGGTTATCGGTGTATGTGAATGATATAATTACAACGAGAGAGATCATGGTATTTATTCCATAGAGTCGGGTGATGTAAATCAAGCAAAGGGGATGCTTGTTTTCACGGTATGTGAATGATGTAATTACAACGAGAGAGATCATGGTATTTATTCCATAGAGTCGGGTGATGTAAATCAAGCAAAGGGGATGCGGTCTTCACTCTAGTTGAATGATGTAATTACCACCGAGATTTTGTGGTCTTCATTCCATAGAGTCGGGTGATGTAAATCAAGCAAAGGGGATGCGGTTATCAATGTGAATGATGTAATTACAACGAGAGAGATCATGGTATTTATTCCATAGAGTCGGGTGATGTAAATCAAGCAAAGGGGATGCGGTTTTCACTCTATGTGAATGATGTAATTACAACGAGAGAGATCATGGTATTTATTCCATAGAGTCGGGTGATGTAAATCAAGCAAAGGGGATGCGGTCTTCACTCTAGTTGAATGATGTAATTACCACGAGAGATTTTGTGGTCTTCATTCCATAGAGTCGGGTGATGTAAATCAAGCAAAGGGGATGCGGTTATCACGTATGTGAATGATGTAATTACAACGAGAGAGATCATGGTATTTATTCCATAGAGTCGGGTGATGTAAATCAAGCAAAGGGGATGCGGTTTTCACGGTATGTGAATGATGTAATTACAACGAGAGAGATCATGGTATTTATTCCATAGAGTCGGGTGATGTAAATCAAGCAAAGGGGATGCGGTCTTCACTCTAGTTGAATGATGTAATTACCACCGAGATTTTGTGGTCTTCATTCCATAGAGTCGGGTGATGTAAATCAAGCAAAGGGGATGCGGTTATCACTTTGTATGTGAATGATGTAATTACAACGAGAGAGATCATGGTATTTTTTCCATAGAGTCGGGTGATGTAAATCAAGCAAAGGGGATGCTTGTTTTCACGGTATGTGAATGATGTAATTACAACGAGAGAGATCATGGTATTTATTCCATAGAGTCGGGTGATGTAAATCAAGCAAAGGGGATGCTTGTTTTCACGGTATGTGAATGATGTAATTACAACGAGAGAGATCATGGTATTTATTCCATAGAGTCGGGTGATGTAAATCAAGCAAAGGGGATGCGGTCTTCACTCTAGTTGAATGATGTAATTACCACGAGAGATTTGGTGGTCTTCATTCCATAGAGTCGGGTGATGTAAATCAAGCAAAGGGGATGCGGTTATTCACTTGTATGTGAATGATGTAATTACAACGAGAGAGATCATGGTATTTATTCCATAGAGTCGGGTGATGTAAATCAAGCAAAGGGGATGCGGTCTTCACTCTAGTTGAATGATGTAATTACCACCGAGATTTTGTGGTCTTCATTCCATAGAGTCGGGTGATGTAAATCAAGCAAAGGGGATGCGGTTTTCACTTTGTATGTGAATGATGTAATTACAACGAGAGAGATCATGGTATTTATTCCATAGAGTCAAGCAAAGGGGATGCGGTTTTCGGGAATGATGTAAATCAAGCAAAGGGGGGATGCGGTCTTCACTCTAGTTGAATGATGTAATTACCACGAGATTTTGTGGTCTTCATTCCATAGAGTCGGGTGATGTAAATCAAGCAAAGGGGATGCGGTTATCACTTTGTATGTGAATGATGTAATTACAACGAGAGAGATCATGGTATTTATTCCATAGAGTCGGGTGATGTAAATCAAGCAAAGGGGATGCTTGTTTTCACGGTATGTGAATGATGTAATTACAACGAGAGAGAGATCATGGTATTTATTCCATAGAGTCGGGTGATGTAAATCAAGCAAAGGGGATGCGGTCTTCACTCTAGTTGAATGATGTAATTACCACCGAGATTTTGTGGTCTTCATTCCATAGAGTCGGGTGATGTAAATCAAGCAAAGGGGATGCGGTTATCGGTGTATGTGAATGATGTAATTACAACGAGAGAGATCATGGTATTTATTCCATAGAGTCGGGTGATGTAAATCAAGCAAAGGGGATGCGGTTTTTTCACGGTATGTGAATGATGTAATTACAACGAGAGAGATCATGGTATTTATTCCATAGAGTCGGGTGATGTAAATCAAGCAAAGGGGATGCTTGTTTTCACGGTATGTGAATGATGTAATTACAACGAGAGAGATCATGGTATTTATTCCATAGAGTCGGGTGATGTAAATCAAGCAAAGGGGATGCGGTCTTCACTCTAGTTGAATGATGTAATTACCACCGAGATTTTGTGGTCTTCATTCCATAGAGTCGGGTGATGTAAATCAAGCAAAGGGGATGCGGTTATCACTTTGTATGTGAATGATGTAATTACAACGAGAGAGATCATGGTATTTATTCCATAGAGTCGGGTGATGTAAATCAAGCAAAGGGGATGCTTTTTTTCACGGTATATGTGAATGATGTAATTACAACGAGAGATCATGGTATTTATTCCATAGAGTCGGGTGATGTAAATCAAGCAAAGGGGATGCGGTCTTCACTCTAGTTGAATGATGTAATTACCACGAGATTTTGTGGTCTTCATTCCATAGAGTCGGGTGATGTAAATCAAGCAAAGGGGATGCGGTTATCACTTTGTATGTGAATGATGTAATTACAACGAGAGAGATCATGGTATTTATTCCATAGAGTCGGGTGATGTAAATCAAGCAAAGGGGATGCGGTCTTCACTCTAGTTGAATGATGTAATTACCACGAGAGATTTTGTGGTCTTCATTCCATAGAGTCGGGTGATGTAAATCAAGCAAAGGGGATGCGGTTATCACTGTATGTGAATGATGTAATTACAACGAGAGAGATCATGGTATTTATTCCATAGAGTCGGGTGATGTAAATCAAGCAAAGGGGATGCGGTTTTCACTCTATGTGAATGTGAATGATGTAATTACAACGAGAGAGATCATGGTATTTATTCCATAGAGTCGAGTCGGGTGATGTAAATCAAGCAAAGGGGATGCGGTTTTCACTTGTATGTGAATGATGTAATTACAACGAGAGAGATCATGGTATTTATTCCATAGAGTCGGGTGATGTAAATCAAGCAAAGGGGATGCGGTCTTCACTCTAGTTGAATGATGTAATTACCAACGAGATTTTGTGGTCTTCATTCCATAGAGTCGGGTGATGTAAATCAAGCAAAGGGGATGCGGTTATCACTTTGTATGTGAATGATGTAATTACAACGAGAGAGATCATGGTATTTATTCCATAGAGTCGGGTGATGTAAATCAAGCAAAGGGGATGCGGTCTTCACTCTAGTTGAATGATGTAATTACCACCAAGATTTTGTGGTCTTCATTCCATAGAGTCGGGTGATGTAAATCAAGCAAAGGGGATGCGGTTTAATTCAACGTGTATGTGAATGATGTAATTACAACGAGAGAGATCATGGTATTTATTCCATAGAGTCGGGTGATGTAAATCAAGCAAAGGGGATGCGTTTTCACGGTATGTGAATGATGTAATTACAACGAGAGATCATGGTATTTATTCCATAGAGTCGGGTGATGTAAATCAAGCAAAGGGGATGCGGTTTTCACTCTATGTGAATGATGTAATTACAACGAGAGAGATCATGGTATTTATTCCATAGAGTCGGGTGATGTAAATCAAGCAAAGGGGATGCGGTTTCACTCTATTGAATGATGTAATTACAACGAGAGAGATCATGGTATTTATTCCATAGAGTCGGTGATGTAAATCTACCACCGAGATTTTGTGGTCTTCATTCCATAGAGTCGGGTGATGTAAATCAAGCAAAGGGGATGCGGTTATCGGTGTATGTGAATGATATAATTACAACGAGAGAGATCATGGTATTTATTCCATAGAGTCGGGTGATGTAAATCAAGCAAAGGGGATGCTTGTTTTTTTCACGGTATGTGAATGATGTAATTACAACGAGAGAGATCATGGTATTTATTCCATAGAGTCGGGTGATGTAAATCAAGCAAAGGGGATGCGGTCTTCACTCTAGTTGAATGATGTAATTACCACCGAGAATTTTGTGGTCTTCATTCCATAGAGTCGGGTGATGTAAATCAAGCAAAGGGGATGCGGTTATCACTTGTATGTGAATGATGTAATTACAACGAGAGAGATCATGGTATTTATTCCATAGAGTCGGGTGATGTAAATCAAGCAAAGGGGATGCGGTCTTCACTCTAGTTGAATGATGTAATTACCACGAGATTTTGTGGTCTTCATTCCATAGAGTCGGGTGATGTAAATCAAGCAAAGGGGATGCGGTTATCACTGTATGTGAATGATGTAATTACAACGAGAGAGATCATGGTATTTATTCCATAGAGTCGGGTGATGTAAATCAAGCAAAGGGGATGCTTGTTTTCACGGTATGTGAATGATGTAATTACAACGAGAGAGATCATGGTATTTATTCCATAGAGTCGGGTGATGTAAATCAAGCAAAGGGGATGCGGTCTTCACTCTAGTTGAATGATGTAATTACCACCGAGATTTTGTGGTCTTCATTCCATATAGTCGGGTGATGATGTAAATCAAGCAAAGGGGATGCGGTTATCACTTTGTATGTGAATGATGTAATTACAACGAGAGAGATCATGGTATTTTTCTATAGAGTCGGTGATGTAAATCAAGCAAAGGGGATGCTTGTTTTCACGGTATGTGAATGATGTAATTACAACGAGAGAGATCATGGTATTTATTCCATAGAGTCGGGTGATGTAAATCAAGCAAAGGGGATGCTTGTTTTCACGGTATGTGAATGATGTAATTACAACGAGAGAGATCATGGTATTTATTCCATAGAGTCGGGTGATGTAAATCAAGCAAAGGGGATGCGGTCTTCACTCTAGTTGAATGATGTAATTACCACCGAGATTTTGTGGTCTTCATTCCATAGAGTCGGGTGATGTAAATCAAGCAAAGGGGATGCGGTTATTCACTGTATGTGAATGATGTAATTACAACGAGAGAGATCATGGTATTTATTCCATAGAGTCGGGAGATGTAAATCAAGCAAAGGGGTGCGGTCTTCACTCTATTGAATGATGTAATTACCACGAGAATTACAACGAGAGATTTTGTGGTCTTCATTCCATAGAGTCGGGTGATGTAAATCAAGCAAAGGGGATGCGGTTATCACGGTATGTGAATGATGTAATTACAACGAGAGAGATCATGGTATTTATTCCATAGAGTCGGGTGATGTAAATCAAGCAAAGGGGATGTCGGTCTTCACTCTAGTTGAATGATGTAATTACCACGAGATTTTGTGGTCTTCATTCCATAGAGTCGGGTGATGTAAATCAAGCAAAGGGGATGCGGTTATCAAGCAAAGGGGATGTTATGTATGTGAATGATGTAATTACAACGAGAGAGATCATGGTATTTATTCCATAGAGTCGGGTGATGTAAATCAAGCAAAGGGGATGCTTTGTTTTCACGGTATGTGAATGATGTAATTACAACGAGAGAGATCATGGTATTTATTCCATAGAGTCGGGTGATGTAAATCAAGCAAAGGGGATGCGGTCTTCACTCTAGTTGAATGATGTAATTACCACCGAGATTTTGTGGTCTTCATTCCATAGAGTCGGGTGATGTGTAAATCAAGCAAAGGGGATGCGGTTATCGGTGTATGTGAATGATGTAATTACAACGAGAGAGATCATGGTATTTATTCCATAGAGTCGGGTGATGTAAATCAAGCAAAGGGGATGCTTGTTTTTCACGGTATGTGTGAATGATGTAATTACAACGAGAGAGATCATGGTATTTATTCCATAGAGTCGGGTGATGTAAATCAAGCAAAGGGGATGCGGTTTTCACGGTATGTGAATGATGTAATTACAACGAGAGAGATCATGGTATTTATTCCATAGAGTCGGGTGATGTAAATCAAGCAAAGGGGATGCGGTCTTCACTCTAGTTGAATGATGTAATTACCACGAGAGATTTTGTGGTCTTCATTCCATAGAGTCGGGTGATGTAAATCAAGCAAAGGGGATGCGGTTATCACTTGTATGTGAATGATGTAATTACAACGAGAGAGATCATGGTATTTATTCCATAGAGTCGGGTGATGTAAATCAAGCAAAGGGGATGCTTGTTTTCACGGTATGTGAATGATGTAATTACAACGAGAGAGATCATGGTATTTATTCCATAGAGTCGGGTGATGTAAATCAAGCAAAGGGGATGCGGTCTTCACTCTAGTTGAATGATGTAATTACCACCGAGAGATTTTGTGGTCTTCATTCCATAGAGTCGGGTGATGTAAATCAAGCAAAGGGGATGCGGTTATCTCGGGTGATGTAAATCAAGCAAAGGGGATGCGGTATGTGAATGATGTAATTACAACGAGAGAGATCATGGTATTTATTCCATAGAGTCGGGTGATGTAAATCAAGCAAAAAGGGGATGCGGTCTTCACTCTAGTTGAATGATGTAATTACCACGAGAGAGATTTGTGGTCTTCATTCCATAGAGTCGGGTGATGTAAATCAAGCAAAGGGGATGCGGTTATCACTGTATGTGAATGATGTAATTACAACGAGAGAGATCATGGTATTTATTCCATAGAGTCGAGTGATGTAAATCAAGCAAAGGGGATGCGGTTTTCACTCTGTATGTGAATGATGTAATTACAACGAGAGAGATCATGGTATTTATTCCATAGAGTCGGGTGATGTAAATCAAGCAAAGGGGATGCTTGTTTTCACGGTATGTGAATGATGTAATTACAACGAGAGAGATCATGGTATTTATTCCATAGAGTCGGGTGATGTAAATCAAGCAAAGGGGATGCGGTCTTCACTCTAGTTGAATGATGTAATTACCACCGAGATTTTGTGGTCTTCATTCCATAGAGTCGGGTGATGTAAATCAAGCAAAGGGGATGCGGTTATCGGTGTATGTGAATGATATAATTACAACGAGAGAGATCATGGTATTTATTCCATAGAGTCGGGTGATGTAAATCAAGCAAAGGGGATGCGGTTTTCACGGTATGTGAATGATGTAATTACAACGAGAGAGATCATGGTATTTATTCCATAGAGTCGGGTGATGTAAATCAAGCAAAGGGGATGCGGTCTTCACTCTAGTTGAATGATGTAATTACCACCGAGATTTTGTGGTCTTCATTCCATAGAGTCGGGTGATGTAAATCAAGCAAAGGGGATGCGGTTATCACTTTGTATGTGAATGATTTAATTACAACGAGAGAGATCATGGTATTTTTTCCATAGAGTCGGTGATGATGTAAATCAAGCAAAGGGGATGCTTGTTTTCACGGTATGTGAATGATGTAATTACAACGAGAGAGATCATGGTATTTATTCCATAGAGTCGGGTGATGTAAATCAAGCAAAGGGGATGCTTGTTTTCACGGTATGTGAATGATGTAATTACAACGAGAGAGATCATGGTATTTATTCCATAGAGTCGGGTGATGTAAATCAAGCAAAGGGGATGCGGTCTTCACTCTAGTTGAATGATGTAATTACCACGAGAGATTTTGTGGTCTTCATTCCATAGAGTCGGGTGATGTAAATCAAGCAAAGGGGATGCGGTTATTCTTGTATGTGAATGATGTAATTACAACGAGAGAGATCATGGTATTTATTCCATAGAGTCGGGAATTACAACGAGAGATGTAAATCAAGCAAAGGGGATGCGGTCTTCACTCTAGTTGAATGATGTAATTACAACGAGAGATTTTGTGGTCTTCATTCCATAGAGTCGGGTGATGTAAATCAAGCAAAGGGGATGCGGTTTTCACGGTATGTGAATGATGTAATTACAACGAGAGAGATCATGGTATTTATTCCATAGAGTCGGGTGATGTAAATCAAGCAAAGGGGATGCGGTCTTCACTCTAGTTGAATGATGTAATTACCACGAGATTTTGTGGTCTTCATTCCATAGAGTCGGGTGATGTAAATCAAGCAAAGGGGATGCGGTTATCACAACGAGAGAGATCATGTATATGTGAATGATGTAATTACAACGAGAGATCATCATGGTATTTATTACCATTTAGAGTCGGGTGATGTAAATCAAGCAAAGGGGATGCTGTTTTCACGGTATGTGAATGATGTAATTACAACGAGAGAGATCATGGTATTTATTCCATAGAGTCGGGTGATGTAAATCAAGCAAAGGGGATGCGGTCTTCACTCTAGTTGAATGATGTAATTACCACCAAGAGATTTTGTGGTCTTCATTCCATAGAGTCGGGTGATGTAAATCAAGCAAAGGGGATGCGGTTTTCACGGTGTATGTGAATGATGTAATTACAACGAGAGAGATCATGGTATTTATTCCATAGAGTCGGGTGATGTAAATCAAGCAAAGGGGATGCGGTCTTCACTCTAGTTGAATGATGTAATTACAACGAGAGATCATGGTGGTCTTCATTCCATAGAGTCGGGTGATGTAAATCAAGCAAAGGGGATGCGGTTTTCACAAAGTATGTGAATGATGTAATTACAACGAGAGAGATCATGGTATTTATTCCATAGAGTCGGGTGATGTAAATCAAGCAAAGGGGATGCGGTCTTCACTCTAGTTGAATGATGTAATTACCACGAGAGATTTTGTGGTCTTCATTCCATAGAGTCGGGTGATGTAAATCAAGCAAAGGGGATGCGGTTATCACTTGTATGTGAATGATATAATTACAACGAGAGAGATCATGGTATTTATTCCATAGAGTCGGGTGATGTAAATCAAGCAAAGGGGATGTTGTTTTCACGGTATGTGAATGATGTAATTACAACGAGAGAGATCATGGTATTTATTCCATAGAGTCGGGTGATGTAAATCAAGCAAAGGGGATGCGGTCTTCACTCTAGTTGAATGATGTAATTACCACCGAGATTTTGTGGTCTTCATTCCATAGAGTCGGGTGATGTAAATCAAGCAAAGGGGATGCGGTTATCGGTGTATGTGAATGATGTAATTACAACGAGAGAGATCATGGTATTTATTCCATAGAGTCGGGTGATGTAAATCAAGCAAAGGGGATGCGGTTTTCACGGTATGTGAATGATGTAATTACAACGAGAGAGATCATGGTATTTATTCCATAGAGTCGGGTGATGTAAATCAAGCAAAGGGGATGCGGTTTTTTCACTTTGTATGTGAATGATGTAATTACAACGAGAGAGATCATGGTATTTATTCCATAGAGTCGGGTGATGTAAATCAAGCAAAGGGGATGTTGTTTTCACGGTATGTGAATGATGTAATTACAACGAGAGAGATCATGGTATTTATTCCATAGAGTCGGGTGATGTAAATCAAGCAAAGGGGATGCGGTCTTCACTCTAGTTGAATGATGTAATTACCACGAGAGATTTTGTGGTCTTCATTCCATAGAGTCGGGTGATGTAAATCAAGCAAAGGGGATGCGGTTTCACTTTATGTGAATGATGTAATTACAACGAGAGAGATCATGGTATTTATTCCATAGAGTCGGGTGATGTAAATCAAGCAAAGGGGATGCTTGTTTTCACGGTATGTGAATGATGTAATTACAACGAGAGAGATCATGGTATTTATTCCATAGAGTCGGGTGATGTAAATCAAGCAAAGGGGATGCGGTCTTCACTCTAGTTGAATGATGTAATTACCACCGAGATTTTGTGGTCTTCATTCCATAGAGTCAGGTGATGTAAATCAAGCAAAGGGGATGCGGTTATCACTCTAGTTGAATGATGTAATTACCACGAGAGATTTTGTGGTCTTCATTCCATAGAGTCGGGTGATGTAAATCAAGCAAAGGGGATGCGGTTTCACTCTATGTGAATGATGTAATTACAACGAGAGAGATCATGGTATTTATTCCATAGAGTCGGGTGATGTAAATCAAGCAAAGGGGATGCGGTCTTCACTCTATGTGAATGATGTAATTACAACGAGAGAGATCATGGTATTTATTCCATAGAGTCGGGTGATGTAAATCAAGCAAAGGGGATGCGGTTTTCACGTATGTGAATGATGTAATTACAACGAGAGAGATCATGGTATTTATTCCATAGAGTCGGGTGATGTAAATCAAGCAAAGGGGATGCGGTCTTCACTCTAGTTGAATGATGTAATTACCACCGAGATTTGTGGTCTTCATTCCATAGAGTCGGGTGATGTAAATCAAGCAAAGGGGATGCGGTTATCACTTGTATGTGAATGATGTAATTACAACGAGAGAGATCATGGTATTTATTCCATAGAGTCGGGTGATGTAAATCAAGCAAAGGGGATTGCGGTCTTCACTCTAGTTGAATGATGTAATTACCACGAGAGATTTTGTGGTCTTCATTCCATAGAGTCGGGTGATGTAAATCAAGCAAAGGGGATGCGGTTATCGGTGTATGTGAATGATATAATTACAACGAGAGAGATCATGGTATTTATTCCATAGAGTCGGGTGATGTAAATCAAGCAAAGGGGATGTTGTTTTCACGGTATGTGAATGATGTAATTACAACGAGAGAGATCATGGTATTTATTCCATAGAGTCGGGTGATGTAAATCAAGCAAAGGGGATGCGGTCTTCACTCTAGTTGAATGATGTAATTACCACCGAGATTTTGTGGTCTTCATTCCATAGAGTCGGGGTGATGTAAATCAAGCAAAGGGGATGCGGTTATCACTGTATGTGAATGATGTAATTACAACGAGAGAGATCATGGTATTTATTCCATAGAGTCGGGTGATGTAAATCAAGCAAAGGGGATGCGGTTTTCACTCTAGTGTGAATGATGTAATTACAACGAAGGAGTCGATGATGTAAATCAAGCAAAGGGGATGCGGTTTTCACAGTATGTGAATGATGTAATTACAACGAGAGAGATCATGGTATTTATTCCATAGAGTCGGGTGATGTAAATCAAGCAAAGGGGATGCGGTTTTCACTCTATGTGAATGATGTAATTACAACGAGAGAGATCATGGTATTTATTCCATAGAGTCGGGTGATGTAAATCAAGCAAAGGGGATGCGGTTATTCACTCTATGTGAATGATGTAATTACAACGAGAGAGATCATGGTATTTATTCCATAGAGTCGGGTGATGTAAATCAAGCAAAGGGGATGCGGTCTTCACTCTAGTTGAATGATGTAATTACCACATGGATTTTGTGGTCTTCATTCCATAGAGTCGGGTGATGTAAATCAAGCAAAGGGGATGCGGTTATCACTGTATGTGAATGATATAATTACAACGAGAGAGATCATGGTATTTATTCCATAGAGTCGGGTGATGTAAATCAAGCAAAGGGGATGTTGTTTTCACGGTATGTGAATGATGTAATTACAACGAGAGATCATGGTATTTATTCCATAGAGTCGGGTGATGTAAATCAAGCAAAGGGGATGCGGTCTTCACTCTAGTTGAATGATGTAATTACCACCGAGATTTTGTGGTCTTCATTCCATAGAGTCGGGTGATGTAAATCAAGCAAAGGGGATGCGGTTATCGGTGTATGTGAATGATGTAATTACAACGAGAGAGATCATGGTATTTATTCCATAGAGTCGGGTGATGTAAATCAAGCAAAGGGGATGCTTGTTTTCACGGTATGTGAATGATGTAATTACAACGAGAGAGATCATGGTATTTATTCCATAGAGTCGGGTGATGTAAATCAAGCAAAGGGGATGCGGTTTTCACTCTATGTGAATGATGTAATTACAACGAGAGAGATCATGGTATTTATTCCATAGAGTCGGGTGATGTAAATCAAGCAAAGGGGATGCGGTTTTCACTCTATGTGAATGATGTAATTACAACGAGAGAGATCATGGTATTTATTCCATAGAGTCGGGTGATGTAAATCAAGCAAAGGGGATGCGGTCTTCACTCTAGTTGAATGATGTAATTACCACGAGAGATTTTGTGGTCTTCATTCCATAGAGTCGGGTGATGTAAATCAAGCAAAGGGGATGCGGTTTCACTATATGTGAATGATGTAATTACAACGAGAGAGATCATGGTATTTATTCCATAGAGTCGGGTGATGTAAATCAAGCAAAGGGGATGCGGTTTTCACGGTATGTGAATGATGTAATTACAACGAGAGAGATCATGGTATTTATTCCATAGAGTCGGGTGATGTAAATCAAGCAAAGGGGATGCGGTCTTCACTCTAGTTGAATGATGTAATTACCACCGAGATTTTGTGGTCTTCATTCCATAGAGTCGGGTGATGTAAATCAAGCAAAGGGGATGCGGTTATCACACTGTATGTGAATGATGTAATTACAACGAGAGAGATCATGGTATTTATTCCATAGAGTCGGGTGATGTAAATCAAGCAAAGGGGATGCGGTTTCACTTTGTATGTGAATGATGTAATTACAACAGAGAGATCATGGTATTTATTCCATAGAGTCAGGTGATGTAAATCAAGCAAAGGGGATGCGGTTATCACTGTATGTGAATGATGTAATTACAACGAGAGATCATGGTATTTATTCCATAGAGTCGGGTGATGTAAATCAAGCAAAGGGGATGCGGTTTTCACGTATGTGAATGATGTAATTACAACGAGAGAGATCATGGTATTTATTCCATAGAGTCGGGTGATGTAAATCAAGCAAAGGGGATGCGGTCTTCACTCTAGTTGAATGATGTAATTACCACCGAGATTTTGTGGTCTTCATTCCATAGAGTCGGTGATGTAAATCAAGCAAAGGGGATGCGGTTATCACGTGTATGTGAATGATGTAATTACAACGAGAGAGATCATGGTATTTATTCCATAGAGTCGGGTGATGTAAATCAAGCAAAGGGGATGCGGTTTTCACTCTAGTTGTGAATGATGTAATTACAACGAGAGATCATGTGTATTTATTCCATAGAGTCGGGTGATGTAAATCAAGCAAAGGGGATGCGGTTTCACTCTTGTAGTGAATGATGTAATTACAACGAGAGATCATGGTCATTCATTTATTCCATAGAGTCGGTGATGTATGTAAATCAAGCAAAGGGGATGCGGTTTTCACTTTGTATGTGAATGATGTAATTACAACGAGAGAGATCATGGTATTTATTCCATAGAGTCGGGTGATGTAAATCAAGCAAAGGGGATGCGGTTTTCACGGTATGTGAATGATGTAATTACAACGAGAGAGATCATGGTATTTATTCCATAGAGTCGGGTGATGTAAATCAAGCAAAGGGGATGCGGTCTTCACTCTAGTTGAATGATGTAATTACCACCGAGATTTTGTGGTCTTCATTCCATAGAGTCGGGTGATGTAAATCAAGCAAAGGGGATGCGGTTATCACTTGTGTATGTGAATGATGTAATTACAACGAGAGAGATCATGGTATTTATTCCATAGAGTCGGGTGATGTAAATCAAGCAAAGGGGATGCTTGTTTTCACGGTATGTGAATGATGTAATTACAACGAGAGAGATCATGGTATTTATTCCATAGAGTCGGGTGATGTAAATCAAGCAAAGGGGATGCGGTCTTCACTCTAGTTGAATGATGTAATTACCACGAGATTTTGTGGTCTTCATTCCATAGAGTCGGGTGATGTAAATCAAGCAAAGGGGATGCGGTTATCACTCTAGTGTGAATGATGTAATTACAACGAGAGAGATTTTGTGGTCTTCATTCCATAGAGTCGGGTGATGTAAATCAAGCAAAGGGGATGCGGTTATCACTTTGTATGTGAATGATGTAATTACAACGAGAGAGATCATGGTATTTTTTCCATAGAGTCGGGTGATGTAAATCAAGCAAAGGGGATGCGGTCTTTCTAGTTGAATTTTTTGTGGTCTTCATTCCATAGAGTCGGGGTGATGTAAATCACAAAGTATGTGAATGATGTAATTACAACGAGAGATCATGGTATTTATTCCATAGAGTCGGGTGATGTAAATCAAGCAAAGGGGATGCTTGTTTTCACGGTATGTGAATGATGTAATTACAACGAGAGAGATCATGGTATTTATTCCATAGAGTCGGGTGATGTAAATCAAGCAAAGGGGATGCGGTCTTCACTCTAGTTGAATGATGTAATTACCACCGAGATTTGGTGGTCTTCATTCCATAGAGTCGGGTGATGTAAATCAAGCAAAGGGGATGCGGTTATTCTTGTATGTGAATGATGTAATTACAACGAGAGAGATCATGGTATTTATTCCATAGAGTCGGGTGATGTAAATCAAGCAAAGGGGATTGCGGTCTTCACTCTAGTTGAATGATGTAATTACCACGAGAGATTTTGTGGTCTTCATTCCATAGAGTCGGGTGATGTAAATCAAGCAAAGGGGATGCGGTTATCACTTTGTATGTGAATGATGTAATTACAACGAGAGAGATCATGGTATTTATTCCATAGAGTCGATAGGTGATGTAAATCAAGCAAAGGGGATGTTGTTTTCACTGTATGTGAATGATATAATTACAACGAGAGAGATCATGGTATTTATTCCATAGAGTCGGGTGATGTAAATCAAGCAAAGGGGATGTTGTTTTCACGGTATGTGAATGATGTAATTACAACGAGAGAGATCATGGTATTTATTTCATAGAGTCGGGTGATGTAAATCAAGCAAAGGGGATGCGGTCTTCACTCTAGTTGAATGATGTAATTACCACCGAGATTTTGTGGTCTTCATTCCATAGAGTCGGGTGATGTAAATCAAGCAAAGGGGATGCGGTTATCACGTGTATGTGAATGATGTAATTACAACGAGAGAGATCATGGTATTTATTCCATAGAGTCGGGTGATGTAAATCAAGCAAAGGGGATGCTTTTTTTCACGTATGTGAATGATGTAATTACAACGAGAGAGATCATGGTATTTATTCCATAGAGTCGGGTGATGTAAATCAAGCAAAGGGGATGCGGTCTTCACTCTAGTTGAATGATGTAATTACCACGAGATTTTGTGGTCTTCATTCCATAGAGTCGGGTGATGTAAATCAAGCAAAGGGGATGCGGTTATCACTCTATGTGAATGATGTAATTACAACGAGAGAGATCATGGTATTTATTCCATAGAGTCGGGTGATGTAAATCAAGCAAAGGGGATGCGGTTTCACTTATGTGAATGATGTAATTACAACGAGAGAGATCATGGTATTTATTCCATAGAGTCGAGGTGATGTAAATCAAGCAAAGGGGATGCGGTTTTCACTCTATGTGAATGATGTAATTACAACGAGAGAGATCATGGTATTTATTCCATAGAGTCGGGTGATGTAAATCAAGCAAAGGGGATGCTTGTTTTCACGGTATGTGAATGATGTAATTACAACGAGAGAGATCATGGTATTTATTCCATAGAGTCGGGTGATGTAAATCAAGCAAAGGGGATGCGGTCTTCACTCTAGTTGAATGATGTAATTACCACGAGAGATTTGGTGGTCTTCATTCCATAGAGTCGGGTGATGTAAATCAAGCAAAGGGGATGCGGTTATCACTTGTATGTGAATGATGTAATTACAACGAGAGAGATCATGGTATTTATTCCATAGAGTCGGGTGATGTAAATCAAGCAAAGGGGATGCGGTCTTCACTCTAGTTGAATGATGTAATTACCACGAGAGAGATTGTGGTCTTCATTCCATAGAGTCGGGTGATGTAAATCAAGCAAAGGGGATGCGGTTATCACTGAATATGTGAATGATGTAATTACAACGAGAGAGATCATGGTATTTATTCCATAGAGTCGGGTGATGTAAATCAAGCAAAGGGGATGCGGTTTCACTCTATGTGAATGATATAATTACAACGAGAGAGATCATGGTATTTATTCCATAGAGTCGGGTGATGTAAATCAAGCAAAGGGGATGTTGTTTTCACGGTATGTGAATGATGTAATTACAACGAGAGAGATCATGGTATTTATTCCATAGAGTCGGGTGATGTAAATCAAGCAAAGGGGATGCGGTCTTCACTCTAGTTGAATGATGTAATTACCACCGAGATTTTGTGGTCTTCATTCCATAGAGTCGGGTGATGTAAATCAAGCAAAGGGGATGCGGTTATCACTTGTATGTGAATGATGTAATTACAACGAGAGATCATGGTATTTATTCCATAGAGTCGAGGTGATGTAAATCAAGCAAAGGGGATGCTTGTTTTCACGGTATGTGAATGATGTAATTACAACGAGAGAGATCATGGTATTTATTCCATAGAGTCGGGTGATGTAAATCAAGCAAAGGGGATGCGGTCTTCACTCTAGTTGAATGATGTAATTACAACGAGAGATTTTGTGGTCTTCATTCCATAGAGTCGGGTGATGTAAATCAAGCAAAGGGGATGCGGTTATTCACTCTATGTTGAATGATGTAATTACCACGAGAGATTCATGGTCTTCATTCCATAGAGTCGGGTGATGTAAATCAAGCAAAGGGGATGCGGTTATCACTTTGTATGTGAATGATGTAATTACAACGAGAGAGATCATGGTATTTATTCCATAGAGTCGGGTGATGTAAATCAAGCAAAGGGGATGCGGTTTTCACTCGGTATGTGAATGATGTAATTACAACGAGAGAGATCATGGTATTTATTCCATAGAGTCGGGTGATGTAAATCAAGCAAAGGGGATGCGGTTTTCACTCTAGTATGTGAATGATGTAATTACAACGAGAGAGATCATGGTATTTATTCCATAGAGTCGGGTGATGTAAATCAAGCAAAGGGGATGCGGTCTTCACTCTAGTTGAATGATGTAATTACAACGAGAGAGATTTTGTGGTCTTCATTCCATAGAGTCGGGTGATGTAAATCAAGCAAAGGGGATGCGGTTATTCACTTGTATGTGAATGATGTAATTACAACGAGAGAGATCATGGTATTTATTCCATAGAGTCGGGTGATGTAAATCAAGCAAAGGGGATGCGGTCTTCACTCTAGTTGAATGATGTAATTACCACGAGATTTTGTGGTCTTCATTCCATAGAGTCGGGTGATGTAAATCAAGCAAAGGGGATGCGGTTATCGGTGTATGTGAATGATATAATTACAACGAGAGAGATCATGGTATTTATTCCATAGAGTCGGGTGATGTAAATCAAGCAAAGGGGATGTTGTTTTCACGGTATGTGAATGATGTAATTACAACGAGAGAGATCATGGTATTTATTTCATAGAGTCGGGTGATGTAAATCAAGCAAAGGGGATGCGGTCTTCACTCTAGTTGAATGATGTAATTACCACCGAGATTTTGTGGTCTTCATTCCATAGAGTCGGGTGATGTAAATCAAGCAAAGGGGATGCGGTTATCACTGTATGTGAATGATGTAATTACAACGAGAGAGATCATGGTATTTATTCCATAGAGTCGGGTGATGTAAATCAAGCAAAGGGGATGCTGTTTTCACGGTATGTGAATGATGTAATTACAACGAGAGAGATCATGGTATTTATTCCATAGAGTCGGGTGATGTAAATCAAGCAAAGGGGATGCGGTCTTCACTCTAGTTGAATGATGTAATTACCACGAGAGAGATCATGGTCTTCATTCCATAGAGTCGGGTGATGTAAATCAAGCAAAGGGGATGCGGTTATCACTCTAGTTGAATGATGTAATTACAACGAGAGATTCATGGTCTTTTCATTCCATAGAGTCGGGTGATGTAAATCAAGCAAAGGGGATGCGGTTATCACTTGTATGTGAATGATGTAATTACAACGAGAGAGATCATGGTATTTTTTCCATAGAGTCGGGTGATGTAAATCAAGCAAAGGGGATGCTTGTTTTCACGGTATGTGAATGATGTAATTACAACGAGAGAGATCATGGTATTTATTCCATAGAGTCGGGTGATGTAAATCAAGCAAAGGGGATGCGGTTTTTCACGGTATGTGAATGATGTAATTACAACGAGAGAGATCATGGTATTTATTCCATAGAGTCGGGTGATGTAAATCAAGCAAAGGGGATGCGGTCTTCACTCTAGTTGAATGATGTAATTACCACGAGATTTTGTGGTCTTCATTCCATAGAGTCGGGTGATGTAAATCAAGCAAAGGGGATGCGGTTATTCACGGTATGTGAATGATGTAATTACAACGAGAGAGATCATGGTATTTATTCCATAGAGTCGGGTGATGTAAATCAAGCAAAGGGGATGCGGTCTTCACTCTAGTTGAATGATGTAATTACCACGAGATTTTGTGGTCTTCATTCCATAGAGTCGGGTGATGTAAATCAAGCAAAGGGGATGCGGTTATCACTGTATGTGAATGATGTAATTACAACGAGAGAGATCATGGTATTTATTCCATAGAGTCTTCATTCCATAGAGTGATGTAAATCAAGCAAAGGGGATGCGGTTTCACTTTGTATGTGAATGATATAATTACAACGAGAGAGATCATGGTATTTATTCCATAGAGTCGGGTGATGTAAATCAAGCAAAGGGGATGTTGTTTTCACGGTATGTGAATGATGTAATTACAACGAGAGAGATCATGGTATTTATTCCATAGAGTCGGGTGATGTAAATCAAGCAAAGGGGATGCGGTCTTCACTCTAGTTGAATGATGTAATTACCACCGAGATTTTGTGGTCTTCATTCCATAGAGTCGGGTGATGTAAATCAAGCAAAGGGGATGCGGTTATTCTTGTATGTGAATGATGTAATTACAACGAGAGAGATCATGGTATTTATTCCATAGAGTCGGGTGATGTAAATCAAGCAAAGGGGATGCTTTTTTCACGGTATGTGAATGATGTAATTACAACGAGAGAGATCATGGTATTTATTCCATAGAGTCGGTGATGTAAATCAAGCAAAGGGGATGCGGTTTCACTCTAGTTGTGAATGATGTAATTACAACGAGAGAGATCATGGGTCTTCCATAGATTCCATAGTATGTGAATGATGTAATTACAACGATGAGAGATCATGGTATTTATTCCATAGAGTCGGGTGATGTAAATCAAGCAAAGGGGATGCGGTCTTCACTCTAGTTGAATGATGTAATTACCACGAGAGAGATTTTGTGGTCTTCATTCCATAGAGTCGGGTGATGTAAATCAAGCAAAGGGGATGCGGTTATCACGTATGTGAATGATGTAATTACAACGAGAGAGATCATGGTATTTATTCCATAGAGTCGGGTGATGTAAATCAAGCAAAGGGGATGCGGTCTTCACTCTAGTTGAATGATGTAATTACCACGAGAGATTTTGTGGTCTTCATTCCATAGAGTCGGGTGATGTAAATCAAGCAAAGGGGATGCGGTTATCACTGTATGTGAATGATGTAATTACAACGAGAGAGATCATGGTATTTATTCCATAGAGTCGGGGTGATGTAAATCAAGCAAAGGGGATGCGGTTTCACTTGTATGTGAATGATATAATTACAACGAGAGAGATCATGGTATTTATTCCATAGAGTCGGGTGATGTAAATCAAGCAAAGGGGATGTTGTTTTCACGGTATGTGAATGATGTAATTACAACGAGAGAGATCATGGTATTTATTTCATAGAGTCGGGTGATGTAAATCAAGCAAAGGGGATGCGGTCTTCACTCTAGTTGAATGATGTAATTACCACCGAGATTTTGTGGTCTTCATTCCATAGAGTCGGGTGATGTAAATCAAGCAAAGGGGATGCGGTTATCACTGTATGTGAATGATGTAATTACAACGAGAGAGATCATGGTATTTATTCCATAGAGTCGGGTGATGTAAATCAAGCAAAGGGGATGCTTGTTTTCACGGTATGTGAATGATGTAATTACAACGAGAGAGATCATGGTATTTATTCCATAGAGTCGGGTGATGTAAATCAAGCAAAGGGGATGCGGTCTTCACTCTAGTTGAATGATGTAATTACAACGAGAGATTTTGTGGTCTTCATTCCATAGAGTCGGGTGATGTAAATCAAGCAAAGGGGATGCGGTTTCACTCTATTGAATGATGTAATTACCACGAGAGATTACATGGTCTTCATTCCATAGAGTCGGGTGATGTAAATCAAGCAAAGGGGATGCGGTTATCACTTGTATGTGAATGATGTAATTACAACGAGAGAGATCATGGTATTTATTCCATAGAGTCGGGTGATGTAAATCAAGCAAAGGGGATGCTTGTTTTCACTCTATGTGAATGATGTAATTACAACGAGAGAGATCATGGTATTTATTCCATAGAGTCGGGTGATGTAAATCAAGCAAAGGGGATGCTTGTTTTCACTTGGTATGTGAATGATGTAATTACAACGAGAGAGATCATGGTATTTATTCCATAGAGTCGGGTGATGTAAATCAAGCAAAGGGGATGCGGTCTTCACTCTAGTTGAATGATGTAATTACCACCGAGAGATTTGGTGGTCTTCATTCCATAGAGTCGGGTGATGTAAATCAAGCAAAGGGGATGCGGTTATTCACTTGTATGTGAATGATGTAATTACAACGAGAGAGATCATGGTATTTATTCCATAGAGTCGGGAGTGATGTAAATCAAGCAAAGGGGATGCGGTCTTCACTCTAGTTGAATGATGTAATTACCACCGAGATTTTGTGGTCTTCATTCCATAGAGTCGGGTGATGTAAATCAAGCAAAGGGGATGCGGTTATCACTGTATGTGAATGATATAATTACAACGAGAGAGATCATGGTATTTATTCCATAGAGTCGGGTGATGTAAATCAAGCAAAGGGGATGTTGTTTTCACGGTATGTGAATGATGTAATTACAACGAGAGATCATGGTATTTATTCCATAGAGTCGGGTGATGTAAATCAAGCAAAGGGGATGCGGTCTTCACTCTAGTTGAATGATGTAATTACCACCGAGATTTTGTGGTCTTCATTCCATAGAGTCGGTGATGTAAATCAAGCAAAGGGGATGCGGTTATCGGTGTATGTGAATGATATAATTACAACGAGAGAGATCATGGTATTTATTCCATAGAGTCGGGTGATGTAAATCAAGCAAAGGGGATGCGGTTTTCACGGTATGTGAATGATGTAATTACAACGAGAGAGATCATGGTATTTATTCCATAGAGTCGGGTGATGTAAATCAAGCAAAGGGGATGCGGTTTTCACTCTATGTGAATGATGTAATTACAACGAGAGAGATCATGGTATTTATTCCATAGAGTCGGTGATGTAAATCAAGCAAAGGGGATGCGTTTTCACGGTATGTGAATGATGTAATTACAACGGAGAGATCATGGTATTTATTCCATAGAGTCGGGTGATGTAAATCAAGCAAAGGGGATGCGGTCTTCACTCTAGTTGAATGATGTAATTACCACGAGAGATTTTGTGGTCTTCATTCCATAGAGTCGGGTGATGTAAATCAAGCAAAGGGGATGCGGTTATCACTTGTATGTGAATGATGTAATTACAACGAGAGAGATCATGGTATTTATTCCATAGAGTCGGGTGATGTAAATCAAGCAAAGGGGATGCTTGTTTTCACGGTATGTGAATGATGTAATTACAACGAGAGAGATCATGGTATTTATTCCATAGAGTCGGGTGATGTAAATCAAGCAAAGGGGATGCGGTCTTCACTCTAGTTGAATGATGTAATTACCACCGAGATTTTGTGGTCTTCATTCCATAGAGTCGGGTGATGTAAATCAAGCAAAGGGGATGCGGTTATCACTTTGTATGTGAATGATGTAATTACAACGAGAGAGATCATGGTATTTATTCCATAGAGTCGGGTGATGTAAATCAAGCAAAGGGGATGCTTTGTTTTCACGGTATGTGAATGATGTAATGATGTAATTACAACGAGAGATCATGGTATTTATTCCATAGAGTCAGGTGATGTAAATCAAGCAAAGGGGATGCGGTCTTCACTCTAGTTGAATGATGTAATTACCACCGAGATTTTGTGGTCTTCATTCCATAGAGTCAGGTGATGTAAATCAAGCAAAGGGGATGCGGTTATTACTGTATGTGAATGATGTAATTACAACAGAGAGATCATGGTATTTATTCCATAGAGTCAGGAGATGTAAATCAAGCAAAGGGGTTGCGGTCTTCACTCTAGTTGAATGATGTAATTACCACCGAGATTTTGTGGTCTTCATTCCATAGAGTCAGGTGATGTAAATCAAGCAAAGGGGATGCGGTTATCACTGTATGTGAATGATGTAATTACAACAGAGAGATCATGGTATTTATTCCATAGAGTCATCCGTGGTCTTCATTCGATAGAGTCAGGTGATGTAAATCAAGCAAAGGGGATGCAGTTATCACTGTATGTGAATGATATAATTACAACAGAGAGATCATGGTATTTATTCCATAGAGTCAGGTGATGTAAATCAAGCAAAGGGGATGTTGTTTTCACAGTATGTGAATGATGTAATTACAACAGAGAGATCATGGTATTTATTTCATAGAGTCAGGTGATGTAAATCAAGCAAAGGGGATGCGGTCTTCACTCTAGTTGAATGATGTAATTACCACCGAGATTTTGTGGTCTTCATTCCATAGAGTCAGGTGATGTAAATCAAGCAAAGGGGATGGTTATCAGTGTATGTGAATGATATAATTACAACGAGAGAGATCATGGTATTTATTCCATAGAGTCGGGTGATGTAAATCAAGCAAAGGGGATGCTTGTTTTCACGGTATGTGAATGATGTAATTACAACGAGAGAGATCATGGTATTTATTCCATAGAGTCGGGTGATGTAAATCAAGCAAAGGGGATGCGGTCTTCACTCTAGTTGAATGATGTAATTACCACCGAGATTTTGTGGTCTTCATTCATATAGTCGGGTGATGTAAATCAAGCAAAGGGGATGCGGTTATCACTTTGTATGTGAATGATTTAATTACAACGAGAGAGATCATGGTATTTTTCCATAGAGTCGGGTGATGTAAATCAAGCAAAGGGGATGCTTGTTTTCACGGTATGTGAATGATGTAATTACAACGAGAGAGATCATGGTATTTATTCCATAGAGTCGGTGATGTAAATCAAGCAAAGGGGATGCTTTGTTTTCACGGTATGTGAATGATGTAATTACAACGAGAGAGATCATGGTATTTATTCCATAGAGTCGGGTGATGTAAATCAAGCAAAGGGGATGCGGTCTTCACTCTAGTTGAATGATGTAATTACCACGAGATTTTGTGGTCTTCATTCCATAGAGTCGGGTGATGTAAATCAAGCAAAGGGGATGCGGTTATCACTGTATGTGAATGATGTAATTACAACGAGAGAGATCATGGTATTTATTCCATAGAGTCGGGTGATGTAAATCAAGCAAAGGGGATGCGGTCTTCACTCTAGTTGAATGATGTAATTACAACGAGAGATTTTGTGGTCTTCATTCCATAGAGTCGGGTGATGTAAATCAAGCAAAGGGGATGCGGTTATCACTGTATGTGAATGATATAATTACAACGAGAGAGATCATGGTATTTATTCCATAGAGTCGGGTGATGTAAATCAAGCAAAGGGGATGTTGTTTTCACGGTATGTGAATGATGTAATTACAACGAGAGAGATCATGGTATTTATTCCATAGAGTCGGGTGATGTAAATCAAGCAAAGGGGATGCGGTCTTCACTCTAGTTGAATGATGTAATTACCACCGAGATTTTGTGGTCTTCATTCCATAGAGTCGGGTGATGTAAATCAAGCAAAGGGGATGCGGTTATCACGTGTATGTGAATGATATAATTACAACGAGAGAGATCATGGTATTTATTCCATAGAGTCGGGTGATGTAAATCAAATCAAGCAAAGGGGATGTTGTTTTCACGGTATGTGAATGATGTAATTACAACGAGAGATCATGGTATTTATTCCATAGAGTCGGGTGATGTAAATCAAGCAAAGGGGATGCGGTCTTCACTCTAGTTGAATGATGTAATTACCACAGAGATTTTGTGGTCTTCATTCCATAGAGTCAGGTGATGTAAATCAAGCAAAGGGGATGCGGTTATCACTGTATGTGAATGATATAATTACAACGAGAGAGATCATGGTATTTATTCCATAGAGTCGGGTGATGTAAATCAAGCAAAGGGGATGTTGTTTTCACGGTATGTGAATGATGTAATTACAACGAGAGAGATCATGGTATTTATTCCATAGAGTCGGGTGATGTAAATCAAGCAAAGGGGATGCGGTCTTCACTCTAGTTGAATGATGTAATTACCACCGAGATTTTGTGGTCTTCATTCCATAGAGTCGGGTGATGTAAATCAAGCAAAGGGGATGCGGTTATCACTTTGTATGTGAATGATGTAATTACAACGAGAGAGATCATGGTATTTATTCCATAGAGTCGGGTGATGTAAATCAAGCAAAGGGGATGCTTTTTCACGGTATGTGAATGATGTAATTACAACGGAGAGATCATGGTATTTATTCCATAGAGTCGGGTGATGTAAATCAAGCAAAGGGGATGCGGTCTTCACTCTAGTTGAATGATGTAATTACAACGAGAGATTTTGTGGTCTTCATTCCATAGAGTCGGGTGATGTAAATCAAGCAAAGGGGATGCGGTTTCACTCTAGTTGAATGATGTAATTACCACGAGAGAGATCATGGTCTTCATTCCATAGAGTCGGGTGATGTAAATCAAGCAAAGGGGATGCGGTTTCACTTGTATGTGAATGATGTAATTACAACGAGAGAGATCATGGTATTTATTCCATAGAGTCGGGTGATGTAAATCAAGCAAAGGGGATGCGGTTTTCACGGTATGTGAATGATGTAATTACAACGAGAGAGATCATGGTATTTATTCCATAGAGTCGGGTGATGTAAATCAAGCAAAGGGGATGCGGTTTTCACACGTATATGTGAATGATGTAATTACAACGAGAGAGATCATGGTATTTATTCCATAGAGTCGGGTGATGTAAATCAAGCAAAGGGGATGCGGTCTTCACTCTAGTTGAATGATGTAATTACCACGAGAGATTTGGTGGTCTTCATTCCATAGAGTCGGGTGATGTAAATCAAGCAAAGGGGATGCGGTTATCACTTAGTATGTGAATGATGTAATTACAACGAGAGAGATCATGGTATTTATTCCATAGAGTCGGGAGATGTAAATCAAGCAAAGGGGATGCGGTCTTCACTCTAGTTGAATGATGTAATTACCACGAGATTTTGTGGTCTTCATTCCATAGAGTCGGTGATGTAAATCAAGCAAAGGGGATGCGGTTATCGGTGTATGTGAATGATATAATTACAACGAGAGAGATCATGGTATTTATTCCATAGAGTCGGGTGATGTAAATCAAGCAAAGGGGATGTTGTTTTCACGGTATGTGAATGATGTAATTACAACGAGAGAGATCATGGTATTTATTCCATAGAGTCGGGTGATGTAAATCAAGCAAAGGGGATGCGGTCTTCACTCTAGTTGAATGATGTAATTACCACGAGAGATTTTGTGGTCTTCATTCCATAGAGTCGGGTGATGTAAATCAAGCAAAGGGGATGCGGTTATCACTGTATGTGAATGATGTAATTACAACGAGAGAGATCATGGTATTTATTCCATAGAGTCGGGTGATGTAAATCAAGCAAAGGGGATGCGGTTTTCACTCTATGTGAATGATGTAATTACAACGAGAGAGATCATGGTATTTATTCCATAGAGTCGGGTGATGTAAATCAATGCAAGCAAAGGGGATGCGGTTTCACTTTGTATGTGAATGATGTAATTACAACGAGAGAGATCATGGTATTTATTCCATAGAGTCGGGTGATGTAAATCAAGCAAAGGGGATGTTGTTTTCACGGTATGTGAATGATGTAATTACAACGAGAGAGATCATGGTATTTATTCCATAGAGTCGGGTGATGTAAATCAAGCAAAGGGGATGCGGTCTTCACTCTAGTTGAATGATGTAATTACCACGAGAGATTTTGTGGTCTTCATTCCATAGAGTCGGGTGATGTAAATCAAGCAAAGGGGATGCGGTTATCACTGTATGTGAATGATGTAATTACAACGGAGAGATCATGGTATTTATTCCATAGAGTCGGGTGATGTAAATCAAGCAAAGGGGATGCGGTTTTCACGGTATGTGAATGATGTAATTACAACGAGAGAGATCATGGTATTTATTCCATAGAGTCGGGTGATGTAAATCAAGCAAAGGGGATGCGGTCTTCAAGTTGAATGATGTAATTACAAGAGAGATTTGTGGTCTTCATTCCATAGAGTCGGGTGATGTAAATCAAGCAAAGGGGATGCGGTTATCACTGTATGTGAATGATATAATTACAACGAGAGAGATCATGGTATTTATTCCATAGAGTCGGGTGATGTAAATCAAGCAAAGGGGATGTTGTTTTCACGGTATGTGAATGATGTAATTACAACGAGAGAGATCATGGTATTTATTCCATAGAGTCGGGTGATGTAAATCAAGCAAAGGGGATGCGGTCTTCACTCTAGTTGAATGATGTAATTACCACCGAGATTTTGTGGTCTTCATTCCATAGAGTCGGGTGATGTAAATCAAGCAAAGGGGATGCGGTTATCACTTTGTATGTGAATGATGTAATTACAACGAGAGAGATCATGGTATTTATTCCATAGAGTCGGGTGATGTAAATCAAGCAAAGGGGATGCTTGTTTTCACGGTATGTGAATGATGTAATTACAACGAGAGAGATCATGGTATTTATTCCATAGAGTCGGGTGATGTAAATCAAGCAAAGGGGATGCGGTCTTCACTCTAGTTGAATGATGTAATTACCACGAGATTTTGTGGTCTTCATTCCATAGAGTCGAGTGATGTAAATCAAGCAAAGGGGATGCGGTTATCACTCTAGTTGAATGATGTAATTACAACGAGAGATCATGGTCTTCATTCCATAGAGTCGGGTGATGTAAATCAAGCAAAGGGGATGCGGTTATCACTTTGTATGTGAATGATGTAATTACAACGAGAGAGATCATGGTATTTATTCCATAGAGTCGAGTCGGGTGATGTAAATCAAGCAAAGGGGATGCTTGTTTCACTCTAGTATGTGAATGATGTAATTACAACGAGAGAGATCATGGTATTTATTCCATAGAGTCGGGTGATGTAAATCAAGCAAAGGGGATGCGGTTTTCACTCTAGTATGTGAATGATGTAATTACAACGAGAGAGATCATGGTATTTATTCCATAGAGTCGGGTGATGTAAATCAAGCAAAGGGGATGCGGTCTTCACTCTAGTTGAATGATGTAATTACAACGAGAGATTTGGTGGTCTTCATTCCATAGAGTCGGGTGATGTAAATCAAGCAAAGGGGATGCGGTTTTCACGTATGTGAATGATGTAATTACAACGAGAGAGATCATGGTATTTATTCCATAGAGTCGGGTGATGTAAATCAAGCAAAGGGGATGCGGTCTTCACTCTAGTTGAATGATGTAATTACCACGAGATTTTGTGGTCTTCATTCCATAGAGTCGGGTGATGTAAATCAAGCAAAGGGGATGCGGTTATCACTGTATGTGAATGATATAATTACAACGAGAGAGATCATGGTATTTATTCCATAGAGTCGGGTGATGTAAATCAAGCAAAGGGGATGTTGTTTTCACGGTATGTGAATGATGTAATTACAACGAGAGAGATCATGGTATTTATTCCATAGAGTCGGGTGATGTAAATCAAGCAAAGGGGATGCGGTCTTCACTCTAGTTGAATGATGTAATTACCACCGAGATTTTGTGGTCTTCATTCCATAGAGTCAGGTGATGTAAATCAAGCAAAGGGGATGCGGTTATCAGTGTATGTGAATGATGTAATTACAACGAGAGAGATCATGGTATTTATTCCATAGAGTCGGGTGATGTAAATCAAGCAAAGGGGATGCTTTGTTTTCACGGTATGTGAATGATGTAATTACAACGAGAGAGATCATGGTATTTATTCCATAGAGTCGGGTGATGTAAATCAAGCAAAGGGGATGCGGTTTCACTCTATGTGAATGATGTAATTACAACGAGAGAGATCATGGTATTTATTCCATAGAGTCGGGTGATGTAAATCAAGCAAAGGGGATGCGTTTTCACGGTATGTGAATGATGTAATTACAACGAGAGAGATCATGGTATTTATTTCATAGAGTCGGTGTGATGTAAATCAAGCAAAGGGGATGCGGTCTTCACTCTAGTTGAATGATGTAATTACCACCGAGATTTTGTGGTCTTCATTCCATAGAGTCGGGTGATGTAAATCAAGCAAAGGGGATGCGGTTTTCACGGTATGTGAATGATGTAATTACAACGAGAGAGATCATGGTATTTATTCCATAGAGTCGGGTGATGTAAATCAAGCAAAGGGGATGCTTGTTTTCACGGTATGTGAATGATGTAATTACAACGAGAGAGATCATGGTATTTATTCCATAGAGTCGGGTGATGTAAATCAAGCAAAGGGGATGCGGTCTTCACTCTAGTTGAATGATGTAATTACCACCGAGATTTTGTGGTCTTCATTCCATAGAGTCGGGTGATGTAAATCAAGCAAAGGGGATGCGGTTATCACTTTGTATGTGAATGATGTAATTACAACGAGAGAGATCATGGTATTTATTCCATAGAGTCGGGTGATGTAAATCAAGCAAAGGGGATGCTTGTTTTCACGGTATGTGAATGATGTAATTACAACGAGAGAGATCATGGTATTTATTCCATAGAGTCGGGTGATGTAAATCAAGCAAAGGGGATGCGGTCTTCACTCTAGTTTGATGTAATTACCACCGAGATTTTGTGGTCTTCATTCCATAGAGTCGGGTGATGTAAATCAAGCAAAGGGGATGCGGTTATTCTTGTATGTGAATGATGTAATTACAACGAGAGAGATCATGGTATTTATTCCATAGAGTCGGGTGATGTAAATCAAGCAAAGGGGATGCGGTCTTCACTCTAGTTGAATGATGTAATTACCACGAGATTTTGTGGTCTTCATTCCATAGAGTCGGGTGATGTAAATCAAGCAAAGGGGATGCGGTTATCACTTTGTATGTGAATGATGTAATTACAACGAGAGAGATCATGGTATTTATTCCATAGAGTCATCCGTGGTCTTTCATTCGATAGAGTCGGGTGATGTAAATCAAGCAAAGGGGATGCGATTATCACTTTGTATGTGAATGATATAATTACAACGAGAGAGATCATGGTATTTATTCCATAGAGTCGGGTGATGTAAATCAAGCAAAGGGGATGTTGTTTTCACGGTATGTGAATGATGTAATTACAACGAGAGAGATCATGGTATTTATTTCATAGAGTCGGGTGATGTAAATCAAGCAAAGGGGATGCGGTCTTCACTCTAGTTGAATGATGTAATTACCACCGAGATTTTGTGGTCTTCATTCCATAGAGTCGGGTGATGTAAATCAAGCAAAGGGGATTCGGTTATCGGTGTATGTGAATGATATAATTACAACGGAGAGAGATCATGGTATTTATTCCATAGAGTCGGGTGATGTAAATCAAGCAAAGGGGATGCTTGTTTTCACGGTATGTGAATGATGTAATTACAACGAGAGAGATCATGGTATTTATTCCATAGAGTCGGGTGATGTAAATCAAGCAAAGGGGATGCGGTCTTCACTCTAGTTGAATGATGTAATTACCACCGAGATTACGTGGTCTTCATTCCATATAGTCGGGTGATGTAATTCAAGCAAAGGGGATGCGGTTATCACTTTGTATGTGAATGATTTAATTACAACGGAGAGATCATGGTATTTTTCTATAGAGTCGGGTGATGTAAATCAAGCAAAGGGGATGCTTGTTTTCACGGTATGTGAATGATGTAATTACAACGAGAGAGATCATGGTATTTATTCCATAGAGTCGGGTGATGTAAATCAAGCAAAGGGGATGCTTGTTTTCACGGTATGTGAATGATGTAATTACAACGAGAGAGATCATGGTATTTATTCCATAGAGTCGGGTGATGTAAATCAAGCAAAGGGGATGCGGTCTTCACTCTAGTTGAATGATGTAATTACCACCGAGATTTTGTGGTCTTCATTCCATAGAGTCGGGTGATGTAAATCAAGCAAAGGGGATGCGGTTATCACTTGTATGTGAATGATGTAATTACAACGAGAGAGATCATGGTATTTATTCCATAGAGTCGGGTGATGTAAATCAAGCAAAGGGGATGCGGTTTTCACTCTATGTGAATGATGTAATTACAACGAGAGAGATCATGGTATTTATTCCATAGAGTCGGGTGATGTAAATCAAGCAAAGGGGATGCGGTCTTCACTCTAGTTGAATGATGTAATTACCACCGAGATTTTGTGGTCTTCATTCCATGAGTAAATCAAGGGTGATGTAAATCAAGCAAAGGGGATGCGGTTATTCCATATGTGTGATGATGTAATTACAACGAGAGAGATCATGGTATTTATTCCATAGAGTCGGGTGATGTAAATCAAGCAAAGGGGTTGCGGTCTTCACTCTAGTTGAATGATGTAATTACCACCGAGATTTTGTGGTCTTCATTCCATAGAGTCGGGTGATGTAAATCAAGCAAAGGGGATGCGGTTATCACTTGTATGTGAATGATGTAATTACAACATAGAGATGTATCATGTATTTATTCCATAGAGTCATCCGTGGTCTTCATTCGATAGAGTCGGGTGATGTAAATCAAGCAAAGGGGATGCGGTTATCACTTGTATGTGAATGATATAATTACAACGAGAGAGATCATGGTATTTATTCCATAGAGTCGGGTGATGTAAATCAAGCAAAGGGGATGTTGTTTTCACGGTATGTGAATGATGTAATTACAACGAGAGAGATCATGGTATTTATTTCATAGAGTCGGGTGATGTAAATCAAGCAAAGGGGATGCGGTCTTCACTCTAGTTGAATGATGATGTAATTACCACCGAGATTTTGTGGTCTTCATTCCATAGAGTCGGGTGATGTAAATCAAGCAAAGGGGATGCGGTTATCGGTGTATGTGAATGATATAATTACAACGAGAGAGATCATGGTATTTATTCCATAGAGTCGGGTGATGTAAATCAAGCAAAGGGGATGCGGTTTTCACGGTATGTGAATGATGTAATTACAACGAGAGAGATCATGGTATTTATTCCATAGAGTCGGGTGATGTAAATCAAGCAAAGGGGATGCGGTCTTCACTCTAGTTGAATGATGTAATTACCACCGAGATTTTGTGGTCTTCATTCCATAGAGTCGGGTGATGTAAATCAAGCAAAGGGGATGCGGTTATCTTGTATGTGAATGATGTAATTACAACGAGAGATCATGGTATTTATTCCATAGAGTCGGGTGATGTAAATCAAGCAAAGGGGATGCGGTCTTCACTCTAGTTGAATGATGTAATTACCACCGAGAGATTTTGTGGTCTTCATTCCATAGAGTCGGGTGATGTAAATCAAGCAAAGGGGATGCGGTTATCACTTTGTATGTGAATGATGTAATTACAACGATAGAGAGATCATGGTATTTATTCCATAGAGTCATCCGTGGTCTTCATTCGATAGAGTCGGGTGATGTAAATCAAGCAAAGGGGATGCGGTTTCACTTTGTATGTGAATGATATAATTACAACGAGAGAGATCATGGTATTTATTCCATAGAGTCGGGTGATGTAAATCAAGCAAAGGGGATGTTGTTTTCACGGTATGTGAATGATGTAATTACAACGAGAGAGATCATGGTATTTATTTCATAGAGTCGGGGTGATGTGATGTAAATCAAGCAAAGGGGATGCGGTCTTCACTCTAGTTGAATGATGTAATTACCACCGAGATTTTGTGGTCTTCATTCCATAGAGTCGGTGATGTAAATCAAGCAAAGGGGATGCGGTTATCGGTGTATGTGAATGATATAATTACAACGAGAGAGATCATGGTATTTATTCCATAGAGTCGGGTGATGTAAATCAAGCAAAGGGGATGCTTGTTTTCACGGTATGTGAATGATGTAATTACAACGAGAGAGATCATGGTATTTATTCCATAGAGTCGGGTGATGTAAATCAAGCAAAGGGGATGCGGTCTTCACTCTAGTTGAATGATGTAATTACCACCGAGATTTTGTGGTCTTCATTCCATAGAGTCGGGTGATGTAAATCAAGCAAAGGGGATGCGGTTATCGGTGTATGTGAATGATATAATTACAACGAGAGAGATCATGGTATTTATTCCATAGAGTCGGGTGATGTAAATCAAGCAAGGGGATGTTGTTTTCACGGTATGTGAATGATGTAATTACAACGAGAGAGATCATGGTATTTATTTCATAGAGTCGGGTGATGTAAATCAAGCAAAGGGGATGCGGTCTTCACTCTAGTTGAATGATGTAATTACCACCGAGATTTTGTGGTCTTCATTCCATAGAGTCGGGTGATGTAAATCAAGCAAAGGGGATGCGGTTATCGGTGTATGTGAATGATATAATTACAACGAGAGATCATGGTATTTATTCCATAGAGTCGGGTGATGTAAATCAAGCAAAGGGGATGATGTAAATCAAGCAAAGGGGATGCTTGTTTTCACAAAGGGGATGCGGTCTATGTGAATGATGTAATTACAACGAGAGAGATCATGGTATTTATTCCATAGAGTCGGGTGATGTAAATCAAGCAAAGGGGATGCGGTTTCACTCTATGTGAATGATGTAATTACAACGAGAGAGATCATGGTATTTATTCCATAGAGTCGGGTGATGTAAATCAAGCAAAGGGGATGCGTTTTCACGGTATGTGAATGATGTAATTACAACGAGAGAGATCATGGTATTTATTCCATAGAGTCGGGTGATGTAAATCAAGCAAAGGGGATGCGGTCTTCACTCTAGTTGAATGATGTAATTACCACCGAGATTTTGTGGTCTTCATTCCATAGAGTCGGGTGATGTAAATCAAGCAAAGGGGATGCGGTTTTCACTTTGTATGTGAATGATGTAATTACAACGAGAGAGATCATGGTATTTATTCCATAGAGTCGGGTGATGTAAATCAAGCAAAGGGGATGCTTGTTTTCACGGTATGTGAATGATGTAATTACAACGAGAGATCATGGTATTTATTCCATAGAGTCGGGTGATGTAAATCAAGCAAAGGGGATGCGGTCTTCACTCTAGTTGAATGATGTAATTACCACCGAGATTTTGTGGTCTTCATTCCATAGAGTCGGGTGATGTAAATCAAGCAAAGGGGATGCGGTTATCACTTTGTATGTGAATGATGTAATTACAACGAGAGAGATCATGGTATTTATTCCATAGAGTCGGGTGATGTAAATCAAGCAAAGGGGATGCTTGTTTTCACGGTATGTGAATGATGTAATTACAACGAGAGAGATCATGGTATTTATTCCATAGAGTCGGGTGATGTAAATCAAGCAAAGGGGATGCGGTCTTCACTCTAGTTGAATGATGTAATTACCACCGAGATTTTGTGGTCTTCATTCCATAGAGTCGGGTGATGTAAATCAAGCAAAGGGGATGCGGTTATTCTTGTATGTGAATGATGTAATTACAACGAGAGAGATCATGGTATTTATTCCATAGAGTCAGGAGATGTAAATCAAGCAAAGGGGTTGCGGTCTTCACTCTAGTTGAATGATGTAATTACCACCGAGATTTTGTGGTCTTCATTCCATAGAGTCAGGTGATGTAAATCAAGCAAAGGGGATGCGGTTATCACTTATGTGAATGATGTAATTACAACGAGAGATCATGGTATTTATTCCATAGAGTCATCCGTGGTCTTCATTCGATAGAGTCGGGTGATGTAAATCAAGCAAAGGGGATGCGATTATCACTTTGTATGTGAATGATATAATTACAACGGAGAGATCATGGTATTTATTCCATAGAGTCGGGTGATGTAAATCAAGCAAAGGGGATGTTGTTTTCACGGTATGTGAATGATGTAATTACAACGAGAGAGATCATGGTATTTATTTCATAGAGTCGGTGATGTAAATCAAGCAAAGGGGATGCGGTCTTCACTCTAGTTGAATGATGTAATTACCACCGAGATTTTGTGGTCTTCATTCCATAGAGTCAGGTGATGTAAATCAAGCAAAGGGGATTCGGTTATCAGTGTATGTGAATGATATAATTACAACAGAGAGATCATGGTATTTATTCCATAGAGTCAGGTGATGTAAATCAAGCAAAGGGGATGCTGTTTTCACGGTATGTGAATGATGTAATTACAACGAGAGAGAGATCATGGTATTTATTCCATAGAGTCGGGTGATGTAAATCAAGCAAAGGGGATGCGGTCTTCACTCTAGTTGAATGATGTAATTACCACCGAGATTCTGTGGTCTTCATTCCATATAGTCAGGTGATGTAATTCAAGCAAAGGGGATGCGGTTATCACTTTGTATGTGAATGATTTAATTACAACGAGAGAGATCATGGTATTTTTTCTATAGAGTCGGGTGATGTAAATCAAGCAAAGGGGATGCTTGTTTTCACGGTATGTGAATGATGTAATTACAACGAGAGAGATCATGGTATTTATTCCATAGAGTCGGGTGATGTAAATCAAGCAAAGGGGATGCGTTTTCACGGTATGTGAATGATGTAATTACAACGAGAGAGATCATGGTATTTATTCCATAGAGTCGGGTGATGTAAATCAAGCAAAGGGGATGCGGTCTTCACTCTAGTTGAATGATGTAATTACCACCGAGATTTTGGTGGTCTTCATTCCATAGAGTCGGTGATGTAAATCAAGCAAAGGGGATGCGGTTATCACTTTGTATGTGAATGATGTAATTACAACGAGAGAGATCATGGTATTTATTCCATAGAGTCGGGTGATGTAAATCAAGCAAAGGGGATGTGATGTGAATGATGTAATTACAACGAGAGATCATGGTATTTATTCCATAGAGTCGGGTGATGTAAATCAAGCAAAGGGGATGCGGTCTTCACTCTAGTTGAATGATGTAATTACCACCGAGATTTTGTGGTCTTCATTCCATAGAGTCGGGTGATGTAAATCAAGCAAAGGGGATGCGGTTATTCTTGTATGTGAATGATGTAATTACAACGAGAGAGATCATGGTATTTATTCCATAGAGTCAGGAGATGTAAATCAAGCAAAGGGGTTGCGGTCTTCACTCTAGTTGAATGATGTAATTACCACCGAGATTTTGTGGTCTTCATTCCATAGAGTCAGGTGATGTAAATCAAGCAAAGGGGATGCGGTTATCACTTTGTATGTGAATGATGTAATTACAACGGAGAGATCATGGTATTTATTCCATAGAGTCATCCGTGGTCTTCATTCGATAGAGTCGGTGTGATGTAAATCAAGCAAAGGGGATGCGATTATCACTTTGTATGTGAATGATATAATTACAACGAGAGAGATCATGGTATTTATTCCATAGAGTCGGGTGATGTAAATCAAGCAAAGGGGATGTTGTTTTCACGGTATGTGAATGATGTAATTACAACGAGAGAGATCATGGTATTTATTTCATAGAGTCAGGTGATGTAAATCAAGCAAAGGGGATGCGGTCTTCACTCTAGTTGAATGATGTAATTACCACCGAGATTTTGTGGTCTTCATTCCATAGAGTCAAGTGATGTAAATCAAGCAAAGGGGATGCGGTTATCAGTGTATGTGAATGATATAATTACAACAGAGAGATCATGGTATTTATTCCATAGAGTCAGGTGATGTAAATCAAGCAAAGGGGATGCTTGTTTTCACGGTATGTGAATGATGTAATTACAACGAGAGAGATCATGGTATTTATTCCATAGAGTCGGGTGATGTAAATCAAGCAAAGGGGATGCGGTCTTCACTCTAGTTGAATGATGTAATTACCACCGAGATTTTGTGGTCTTCATTCCATAGAGTCAGGTGATGTAAATCAAGCAAAGGGGATGCGGTTATCAGTGTATGTGAATGATATAATTACAACGAGAGAGATCATGGTATTTATTCCATAGAGTCGGGTGATGTAAATCAAGCAAAGGGGATGTTGTTTTCACGGTATGTGAATGATGTAATTACAACGAGAGAGATCATGGTATTTATTCCATAGAGTCGGGTGATGTAAATCAAGCAAAGGGGATGCGGTCTTCACTCTAGTTGAATGATGTAATTACCACGAGATTTTGTGGTCTTCATTCCATAGAGTCGGGTGATGTAAATCAAGCAAAGGGGATGCGGTTATCACTTTGTATGTGAATGATATAATTACAACGAGAGAGATCATGGTATTTATTCCATAGAGTCGGGTGATGTAAATCAAGCAAAGGGGATGCTTGTTTTCACGGTATGTGAATGATGTAATTACAACGAGAGAGATCATGGTATTTATTCCATAGAGTCGGGTGATGTAAATCAAGCAAAGGGGATGCGGTTTCACTCTATGTGAATGATGTAATTACAACGAGAGAGATCATGGTATTTATTCCATAGAGTCGGGTGATGTAAATCAAGCAAAGGGGATGCGGTTTTCACTCTATGTGAATGATGTAATTACAACGAGAGATCATGGTATTTATTCCATAGAGTCGGGTGATGTAAATCAAGCAAAGGGGATGCGGTTTCACTCTATGTGAATGATGTAATTACAACGAGAGAGATCATGGTATTTATTCCATAGAGTCGGGTGATGTAAATCAAGCAAAGGGGATGCGGTCTTCACTCTAGTTGAATGATGTAATTACCACGAGAGATTTTGTGGTCTTCATTCCATAGAGTCGGGTGATGTAAATCAAGCAAAGGGGATGCGGTTATCACTTGTATGTGAATGATGTAATTACAACGAGAGAGATCATGGTATTTATTCCATAGAGTCAGGTGATGTAAATCAAGCAAAGGGGATGCGGTCTTCACTCTAGTTGAATGATGTAATTACCACCGAGATTTTGTGGTCTTCATTCCATAGAGTCAGGTGATGTAAATCAAGCAAAGGGGATGCGGTTATCACTGTATGTGAATGATGTAATTACAACAGAGAGATCATGGTATTTATTCCATAGAGTCAGGAGATGTAAATCAAGCAAAGGGGTTGCGGTCTTCACTCTAGTTGAATGATGTAATTACCACCGAGATTTTGTGGTCTTCATTCCATAGAGTCAGGTGATGTAAATCAAGCAAAGGGGATGCGGTTATCACTGTATGTGAATGATGTAATTACAACATAGAGATCATGGTATTTATTCCATAGAGTCATCCGTGGTCTTCATTCGATAGAGTCAGGTGATGTAAATCAAGCAAAGGGGATGCGGTTATCACTTTGTATGTGAATGATATAATTACAACGAGAGAGATCATGGTATTTATTCCATAGAGTCGGGTGATGTAAATCAAGCAAAGGGGATGTTGTTTTCACGGTATGTGAATGATGTAATTACAACGAGAGAGATCATGGTATTTATTCATAGAGTCGGGTGATGTAAATCAAGCAAAGGGGATGCGGTCTTCACTCTAGTTGAATGATGTAATTACCACCGAGATTTTGTGGTCTTCATTCCATAGAGTCGGTGATGTAAATCAAGCAAAGGGGATGCGGTTATCGGTGTATGTGAATGATATAATTACAACGAGAGAGATCATGGTATTTATTCCATAGAGTCGGGTGATGTAAATCAAGCAAAGGGGATGCTTGTTTTCACGGTATGTGAATGATGTAATTACAACGAGAGAGATCATGGTATTTATTCCATAGAGTCGGGTGATGTAAATCAAGCAAAGGGGATGCGGTCTTCACTCTAGTTGAATGATGTAATTACCACCGAGATTTTGTGGTCTTCATTCCATAGAGTCAGGTGATGTAAATCAAGCAAAGGGGATGCGTTTTCACGTATGTGAATGATGTAATTACAACGAGAGAGATCATGGTATTTATTCCATAGAGTCAGGTGATGTAAATCAAGCAAAGGGGATGCGGTCTTCACTCTAGTTGAATGATGTAATTACCACCGAGATTCTGTGGTCTTCATTCCATATAGTCAGGTGATGTAATTCAAGCAAAGGGGATGCGGTTATCACTTTGTATGTGAATGATTTAATTACAACGAGAGATCATCATGGAATTTTTCTATAGAGTCGGGTGATGTAAATCAAGCAAAGGGGATGCTTGTTTTCACGGTATGTGAATGATATAATTACAACGAGAGAGATCATGGTATTTATTCCATAGAGTCGGGTGATGTAAATCAAGCAAAGGGGATGTTGTTTTCACGGTATGTGAATGATGTAATTACAACGAGAGAGATCATGGTATTTATTTCATAGAGTCGGGTGATGTAAATCAAGCAAAGGGGATGCGGTCTTCACTCTAGTTGAATGATGTAATTACCACCGAGATTTTGTGGTCTTCATTCCATAGAGTCAGGTGATGTAAATCAAGCAAAGGGGATGCGGTTATCGGTGTATGTGAATGATATAATTACAACGAGAGAGATCATGGTATTTATTCCATAGAGTCGGGTGATGTAAATCAAGCAAAGGGGATGCTTGTTTTCACGGTATGTGAATGATGTAATTACAACGAGAGAGATCATGGTATTTATTCCATAGAGTCGGGTGATGTAAATCAAGCAAAGGGGATGCGTTTTCACTCTATGTGAATGATGTAATTACAACGAGAGAGATCATGGTATTTATTCCATAGAGTCGGGTGATGTAAATCAAGCAAAGGGGATGCGGTTTCACGGTATGTGTGAATGATGTAATTACAACGAGAGAGATCATGGTATTTATTCCATAGAGTCGGGTGATGTAAATCAAGCAAAGGGGATGCGGTCTTCACTCTAGTTGAATGATGTAATTACCACCGATGATCTCTCTGAATTACATCATTCACATACATCCCCTTTGCTTGATCTCACTGACTCTATGGAATGAAGACCACAAAATCTCGTAATTACATCATAGAGTGAAGACCGCATCCCCTTTGCTTGATTTACATCACCTCGACTCTATGGAATAAATACCATGATCTCTCTCGTTGTAATTACATCATTCACATACTTGAAAACATCCCTTTGCACCCGACTCTATGGAATTTACATTACATCATTCACATACGACTCTATTTACATCACCTGACTCTATGGAATGAAGACCACAAAATCTCGGTGGTAATTACATCATTCAACTAGAGTGAAGACCGCATCCCCTTTGCTTGATTTACATCACCTGACTCTATGGAATAAATACCATGATCTCTCTGTTGTAATTACATCATTCACATACTGTGAAAACAGCATCCCCTTTGCTTGATTTACATCACCTGACTCTATGGAATAAATACCATGATCTCTCTGTTGTAATTACATCATTCACATACTGTGAAAACAACGATCTCCTTTGCTTGATTTACATCACCTGACTCTATAGAAAAAATACCATGATCTCTCTGTTGTAATTAAAACATTCACATACAGTGATAACTGCATCCCCTTTGCTTGAATTACATCACCTAACTATATGGAATGAAGACCACAGAATCTCGGTGGTAATTACATCATTCAACTAGAGTGAAGACCGCATCCCCTTTGCTTGATTTACATCACCTGACTCTATGGAATAAATACCATGATCTCTCTGTTGTAATTACATCATTCACATACTGTGAAAATAGCATCCCCTTTGCTTGATTTACATCACCTGACTCTATGGAATAAATACCATGATCTCTCTGTTGTAATTACATCATTCACATACTGTGAAAACAGCATCCCCTTTGCTTGATTTACATCACCTGACTCTATCGAATGAAGACCACGGATGACTCTATGGAATAAATACCATGATCTCTCTGTTGTAATTACATCATTCACATACAGTGACAACCGCATCCCCTTTTCTTGATTTACATCACCTGACTCTATGGAATGAAGACCACAAAATCTCGGTGGTAATTACATCATTCAACTAGAGTGAAACAACCCCTTTGGTTGATTTACATCTCCTGACTCTATGGAATAAATACCATGATCTCTCTGTTGTAATTACATCATTCACATACAGTAATAACCGCATCCCCTTTGCTTGATTTACATCACCTGACTCTATGGAATGAAGACCACAAAATCTCGGTGGTAATTACATCATTCAACTAGAGTGAAGACCGCATCCCCTTTGCTTGATTTACATCACCTGACTCTATGGAATAAATACCATGATCTCTCTGTTGTAATTACATCATTCACATACTTGTGAAAACAGCATCCCTTTGCTTGATTTACATCACCGACTCTATGGAATAAATACCATGATCTCTCTGTTGTAATTACATCATTCACATACTAGAGTGAAACCGCATCCCCTTTGCTTGATTTACATCACGACTCTATGGAATAAATACCACAAAATCTCTGTTGTAATTACATCATTCAACTAGAGTGAAAACCGCATCCCCTTTGCTTGATTTACATCACCGACTCTATGGAATAAATACCATGATCTCTCTGTTGTAATTACATCATTCACATACGGTGATAACCGCATCCCCTTTGCTTGATTTACATCACGACTCTATGGAATGAAGACCACAAAATCTCGGTGGTAATTACATCATTCAACTAGAGTGAAGACCGCATCCCCTTTGCTTGATTTACATCACTGACTCTATGGAATAAATACCATGATCTCTCTGTTGTAATTACATCATTCACATCTTTTGTGAAAACAACATCCCCTTTGCTTGATTTACATCACACGACTCTATGGAATAAATACCATGATCTCTCTGTTGTAATTACATCATTCACATCTTGTGAAAACAACATCCCCTTTGCTTGATTTACATCACACGACTCTATAGAAAAAATACCATGATCTCTCTTGTTGTAATTAAATCATTCACATACGTGATAACTGCATCCCCTTTGCTTGAATTACATCACCTACTATATGGAATGAAGACCACAAAATCTCGTGGTAATTACATCATTCAACTAGAGTGAAGACCGCATCCCCTTTGCTTGATTTACATCACACGACTCTATGGAATAAATACCATGATCTCTCTGTTGTAATTACATCATTCACATCTTGTGAAAACAACATCCCCTTTGCTTGATTTACATCACACGACTCTATGGAATAAATACCATGATCTCTCTTGTTGTAATTACATCATTCACATACGTGATAACCGCATCCCCTTTGCTTGATTTACATCACACGACTCTATGGAATGAAGACCACAAAATCTCGGTGGTAATTACATCATTCAACTAGAGTGAAGACCGCATCCCCTTTGCTTGATTTACATCACATGACTCTATGGAATAAATACCATGATCTCTCTCTTGTAATTACATCATTCACATACTGTGAAAACAGCATCCCCTTTGCTTGATTTACATCACACTCTATGAAATAAATACCATGATCTCTCTTGTAATTACATCATTCACATTACATGAAAACACATCATCCCTTTGCTTGATTTACATCACCTGACTCTATGGAATAAATACCATGATCTCTCTGTTGTAATTAAATCATTCACATACAGTGATAACTGCATCCCCTTTGCTTGATTTACATCACCTAACTCTATGGAATGAAGACCACAAAATCTCGGTGGTAATTACATCATTCAACTAGAGTGAAGACCGCATCCCCTTTGCTTGATTTACATCACCTGACTCTATGGAATAAATACCATGATCTCTCTGTTGTAATTACATCATTCACATCTTTGTGAAAACAACATCCCCTTTGCTTGATTTACATCACACGACTCTATGGAATAAATACCATGATCTCTCTGTTGTAATTACATCATTCACATACTGTGAAAACAGCATCCCCTTTGCTTGATTTACATCACCTGACTCTATAGAAAAAATTCCATGATCTCTCTGTTGTAATTAAATCATTCACATACAGTGATAACTGCATCCCCTTTGCTTGAATTACATCACCTGACTATATGGAATGAAGACCACAGAATCTCGGTGGTAATTACATCATTCAACTAGAGTGAAGACCGCATCCCCTTTGCTTGATTTACATCACATGACTCTATGGAATAAATACCATGATCTCTCTGTTGTAATTACATCATTCACATCTTTGTGAAAACAACATCCCCTTTGCTTGATTTACATCACCTGACTCTATGGAATAAATACCATGATCTCTCTGTTGTAATTATATCATTCACATACACTGATAACCGAATCCCCTTTGCTTGATTTACATCACCTGACTCTATGGAATGAAGACCACAAAATCTCGGTGGTAATTACATCATTCAACTAGAGTGAAGACCGCATCCCCTTTGCTTGATTTACATCACATGACTCTATGAAATAAATACCATGATCTCTCTGTTGTAATTACATCATTCACATACTGTGAAAACAACATCCCCTTTGCTTGATTTACATCACCTGACTCTATGGAATAAATACCATGATCTCTCTGTTGTAATTATATCATTCACATACAGTGATAACTGCATCCCCTTTGCTTGATTTACATCACCTGACTCTATCGAATGAAGACCACGGATGACTCTATGGAATAAATACCATGATCTCTCTGTTGTAATTACATCATTCACATACAGTGACAACCGCATCCCCTTTTCTTGATTTACATCACCTGACTCTATGGAATGAAGACCACAAAATCTCGGTGGTAATTACATCATTCAACTAGAGTGAAGACCGCATCCCCTTTGCTTGATTTACATCACCTGACTCTATGGAATAAATACCATGATCTCTCTGTTGTAATTACATCATTCACATACTGTGATAACCGCATCCCCTTTGCTTGATTTACATCACCTGACTCTATGGAATGAAGACCACAAAATCTCTGGTGGTAATTACATCATTCAATCTTCACATAGTGAAGACCGCATCCCCTTTGCTTGATTTACATCACACGACTCTATGGAATAAATACCATGATCTCGTTGTTGTAATTACATCATTCATCTAGAGTGAAAACACATCCCTTTTGCTTGATTTACATCACACGACTCTATGGAATAAATACCATGATCTCTCTGTTGTAATTACATCATTCACATACGTGATAACCGCATCCCCTTTGCTTGATTTACATCACACGACTCTATGGAATGAAGACCACAAAATCTCGGTGGTAATTACATCATTCAACTAGAGTGAAGACCGCATCCCCTTTGCTTGATTTACATCACATGACTCTATGGAATAAATACCATGATCTCTCTGTTGTAATTACATCATTCACATACTGTGAAAACATCCCCTTTGCTTGATTTACATCACCTGACTCTATGGAATAAATACCATGATCTCTCTGTTGTAATTACATCATTCACATACTGTGAAAACAACATCCCCTTTGCTTGATTTACATCACATGACTCTATGGAATAAATACCATGATCTCTCTGTTGTAATTACATCATTCACATACTGTGATAACCGCATCCCCTTTGCTTGATTTACATCACCTGACTCTATGGAATGAAGACCACAAAATCTCGGTGGTAATTACATCATTCAACTAGAGTGAAGACCGCATCCCCTTTGCTTGATTTACATCACATGACTCTATGGAATAAATACCATGATCTCTCTGTTGTAATTACATCATTCACATACTGTGAAAACAGCATCCCCTTTGCTTGATTTACATCACCTGACTCTATGGAATAAATACCATGATCTCTCTGTTGTAATTACATCATTCACATACTGAGAAAACCGCATCCCCTTTGCTTGATTTACATCACACGACTCTATGGAATGAAGACCACAAAATCTCGGTGGTAATTACATCATTCACTAGAGTGAAACCGCATCCCCTTTGCTTGATTTACATCACACGACTCTATGGAATAAATACCATGATCTCTCTGTTGTAATTACATCATTCACATACTCTCTGTGAAAACAACATACATGTAATCATCCCCTTTGCTTGATTTACATCACACGACTCTATGGAATAAATACCATGATCTCTCTGTTGTAATTACATCATTCACATCTAGAGTGAAAACAACATCCCCTTTGCTTGATTTACATCACACGACTCTATGGAATAAATACCATGATCTCTCTGTTGTAATTACATCATTCACATACGGTGATAACCGCATCCCCTTTGCTTGATTTACATCACATCACTGACTCTATGGAATGAAGACCACAAAATCTCGGTGGTAATTACATCATTCAACTAGAGTGAAGACCGCATCCCCTTTGCTTGATTTACATCACACGACTCTATGGAATAAATACCATGATCTCTCTGTTGTAATTACATCATTCACATAGAGTGAAAACCGCATCCCCTTTGCTTGATTTACATCACACGACTCTATGGAATAAATACCATGATCTCTCTGTTGTAATTACATCATTCACATACTTGATGAAACATCAACTTTGCTTGATTTACATCCCCTTTGCTTGATTTACATCATTCACATCTCCCCTTTGCTTGATTTACATCACACGATCTATGGAATAAATACCATGATCTCTCTTGTTGTAATTACATCATTCACATACGCATCCCCTTTGTGATTTACACACGCATCCCCTTTGCTTGATTTACATCACACGACTCTATGGAATGAAGACCACATGATCTCTCTGGTAATTACATCATTCAACTAGAGTGAAGACCGCATCCCCTTTGCTTGATTTACATCACACTGACTCTATGGAATAAATACCATGATCTCTCTGTTGTAATTACATCATTCACATACTTGTGAAAACAACATCCCCTTTGCTTGATTTACATCACACGACTCTATGGAATAAATACCATGATCTCTCTGTTGTAATTACATCATTCACATACGATGATAACCGCATCCCCTTTGCTTGATTTACATCACACGACTCTATGGAATGAAGACCACAAAATCTCGGTGGTAATTACATCATTCAACTAGAGTGAAGACCGCATCCCCTTTGCTTGATTTACATCACACGACTCTATGGAATAAATACCATGATCTCTCTGTTGTAATTACATCATTCACATACTTTTGTGAAAACAACATCCCCTTTGCTTGATTTACATCACACGACTCTATGGAATAAATACCATGATCTCTCTCTGTTGTAATTACATCATTCACATACGGTGATAACCGCATCCCCTTTGCTTGATTTACATCACACGACTCTATGGAATGAAGACCACAAAATCTCGGTGGTAATTACATCATTCAACTAGAGTGAAGACCGCATCCCCTTTGCTTGATTTACATCACACGACTCTATGGAATAAATACCATGATCTCTCTGTTGTAATTACATCATTCACATACTTGTGAAAACAACATCCCCTTTGCTTGATTTACATCACACGACTCTATGGAATAAATACCATGATCTCTCTTTGTAATTACATCATTCACATACTTTGTGAAAACAGCATCCCCTTTGCTTGATTTACATCACACGACTCTATGGAATAAATACCATGATCTCTCTGTTGTAATTACATCATTCACATACGTGATAACGCATCCCCTTTGCTTGATTTACATCACACGACTCTATCGAATGAAGACCACGGATGACTCTATGGAATAAATACCATGATCTCTCTGTTGTAATTACATCATTCACATACGGTGAAACCGCATCCCCTTTGCTTGATTTACATCACACGACTCTATGGAATGAAGACCACAAAATCTCGGTGGTAATTACATCATTCAACTAGAGTGAAGACCGCATCCCCTTTGCTTGATTTACATCACACGACTCTATGGAATAAATACCATGATCTCTCTGTTGTAATTACATCATTCACATACTTGTGAAAACGCATCCCCTTTGCTTGATTTACATCACACGACTCTATGGAATAAATACCATGATCTCTCTGTTGTAATTACATCATTCACATACGGTGAAAACGCATCCCCTTTGCTTGATTTACATCACACGACTGACTCTATGGAATAAATACCATGATCTCTCTGTTGTAATTACATCATTCATTACATCATTCATCACTGACTCTATGAATGAAGACCACAAAATCTCATGGTAATTACATCATTCAACTTTGAAAACTTGATTTACATCACACGACTCTATGGAATAAATACCATGATCTCTCTGTTGTAATTACATCATTCACATACTTGTGAAAACAACATCCCCTTTGCTTGATTTACATCACACGACTCTATGGAATAAATACCATGATCTCTCTGTTGTAATTACATCATTCACATACGGTGATAACCGCATCCCCTTTGCTTGATTTACATCACACGACTCTATGGAATGAAGACCACAAAATCTCGGTGGTAATTACATCATTCAACTAGAGTGAAGACCGCATCCCCTTTGCTTGATTTACATCACACGACTCTATGGAATAAATACCATGATCTCTCTTGTTGTAATTACATCATTCACATCTTTGTGAAAACAACATCCCTTTTGCTTGATTTACATCACACGACTCTATGGAATAAATACCATGATCTCTCTGTTGTAATTATATCATTCACATACATGATAACCGCATCCCCTTTGCTTGATTTACATCACACGACTCTATGGAATGAAGACCACAAAATCTCGGTGGTAATTACATCATTCAACTAGAGTGAAGACCGCATCCCCTTTGCTTGATTTACATCACACGACTCTATGGAATAAATACCATGATCTCTCTGTTGTAATTACATCATTCACATACTTGTGAAAACAACATCCCCTTTGCTTGATTTACATCACACTGACTCTATGGAATAAATACCATGATCTCTCTGTTGTAATTACATCATTCACATACGAGTGAAAACGCATCCCCTTTGCTTGATTTACATCACACTCTATCGAATGAAGACCACGGATGACTCTATGGAATAAATACCATGATCTCTCTGTTGTAATTACATCATTCACATACGGTGATAACCGCATCCCCTTTGCTTGATTTACATCACACGACTCTATGGAATGAAGACCACAAAATCTCGGTGGTAATTACATCATTCAACTAGAGTGAAGACCGCATCCCCTTTGCTTGATTTACATCACACGACTCTATGGAATAAATACCATGATCTCTCTGTTGTAATTACATCATTCACATACGAGTGAAAACAACATCCCCTTTGCTTGATTTACATCACACGACTCTATGGAATAAATACCATGATCTCTCGTTGTAATTAATTACATCATTCAATACCCCTTTGTGAACATCCCCTTTGCTTGATTTACATCACCACGACTCTATGGAATAAATACCATGATCTCTCTGTTGTAATTACATCATTCACATACGAGTGAAACCGCATCCCCTTTGCTTGATTTACATCACACGACTCTATGGAATGAAGACCACAAAATCTCGGTGGTAATTACATCATTCAACTAGAGTGAAGACCGCATCCCCTTTGCTTGATTTACATCACACGACTCTATGGAATAAATACCATGATCTCTCTTGTAATTACATCATTCACATCATTCACAGTGACTCATCTCTCGAATTACATCATTCAACTGAAAAGACATCCCCTTTGCTTGATTTACATCACACGACTCTATGGAATAAATACCATGATCTCTCTGTTGTAATTACATCATTCACATACGTGATAACCGCATCCCCTTTGCTTGATTTACATCACACGACTCTATGGAATGAAGACCACAAAATCTCGGTGGTAATTACATCATTCAACTAGAGTGAAGACCGCATCCCCTTTGCTTGATTTACATCACACGACTCTATGGAATAAATACCATGATCTCTCTGTTGTAATTACATCATTCACATACTTGTGAAAACAACATCCCCTTTGCTTGATTTACATCACACGACTCTATGGAATAAATACCATGATCTCTCTGTTGTAATTACATCATTCACATACTGAGTGAAACCGCATCCCCTTTGCTTGATTTACATCACACACTCTACTGGAATAAATACCATGATCTCTCTGTTGTAATTACATCATTCACATACGTGATAACCGCATCCCCTTTGCTTGATTTACATCACACGACTCTATGGAATAAAGACCACAATCTCTCGGTGGTAATTACATCATTCAACTAGAGTGAAACCGCATCCCCTTTGCTTGATTTACATCACACGACTCTATGGAATAAATACCATGATCTCTCTGTTGTAATTACATCATTCACATACTTGTGAAAACAACATCCCCTTTGCTTGATTTACATCACACGACTCTATGGAATAAATACCATGATCTCTCTGTTGTAATTACATCATTCACATACTTGTGATAAACTTGCATCCCCTTTGCTTGATTTACATCATCACGAAGACTCTCTATGAATAAATACCATGATCTCTCTGTTGTAATTACATCATTCACATACGAGTGATAACGCATCCCCTTTGCTTGATTTACATCACACGACTCTATGGAATGAAGACCACAAAATCTCGGTGGTAATTACATCATTCAACTAGAGTGAAGACCGCATCCCCTTTGCTTGATTTACATCACACGACTCTATGGAATAAATACCATGATCTCTCTGTTGTAATTACATCATTCACATACTTGTGAAAACAACATCCCCTTTGCTTGATTTACATCACACGACTCTATGGAATAAATACCATGATCTCTCTGTTGTAATTACATCATTCACATACGGTGATAACCGCATCCCCTTTGCTTGATTTACATCACACGACTCTATGGAATGAAGACCAATTCAACTAGAGTGAAGACCACGGCTTGATTTACATCACACTCTATGGAATAAATACCATGATCTCTCTGTTGTAATTACATCATTCACATACGAGTGAAACCGCATCCCCTTTGCTTGATTTACATCACACGACTCTATGGAATAAATACCACAAATCTCTCTGTGGTAATTACATCATTCAACTAGAGTGAAGACCGCATCCCCTTTGCTTGATTTACATCACACGACTCTATGGAATAAATACCATGATCTCTCTGTTGTAATTACATCATTCACATACGATGATAACCGCATCCCTTTGCTTGATTTACATCACACGACTCTATGGAATGAAGACCACAAAATCTCGGTGGTAATTACATCATTCAACTAGAGTGAAGACCGCATCCCCTTTGCTTGATTTACATCACACTCTCTATGGAATAAATACCATGATCTCTCTTGTTGTAATTACATCATTCACATACTTTGTGAAAACAACATCCCCTTTGCTTGATTTACATCACACGACTCTATGGAATAAATACCATGATCTCTCTGTTGTAATTACATCATTCACATCTTGTGAAAACAACATCCCCTTTGCTTGATTTACATCACACGACTCTATGGAATAAATACCATGATCTCTCTGTTGTAATTACATCATTCACATACGGTGATAACCGCATCCCCTTTGCTTGATTTACATCACACGACTCTATGGAATGAAGACCACAAAATCTCGGTGGTAATTACATCATTCAACTAGAGTGAAGACCGCATCCCCTTTGCTTGATTTACATCACACGACTCTATGGAATAAATACCATGATCTCTCTGTTGTAATTACATCATTCACATACTGTGAAAACAACATCCCCTTTGCTTGATTTACATCACACGACTCTATGGAATAAATACCATGATCTCTCTGTTGTAATTACATCATTCACATACGGTGATAACCGAATCCTTGATTTACATCACCCTTTGCTTGATTTACATCACACGACTCTATGGAATGAAGACCACAAAATCTCCATCATTCAACTAGAGTGAAGACCGCATCCCCTTTGGATTTACATCACACGACTCTATGGAATAAAGATACCATGATCTCTCTGTTGTAATTACATCATTCACTAGAGTGAAGACCGCATCCCCTTTGCTTGATTTACATCACATGACTCTATGGAATAAATACCATGATCTCTCTGTTGTAATTACATCATTCACATACTGTGAAAACAGCATCCCCTTTGCTTGATTTACATCACATGACTCTATGGAATAAATACCATGATCTCTGTGTTGTAATTACATCATTCACATACGGTGATAACCGCATCCCCTTTGCTTGATTTACATCACACGACTCTATGGAATGAAGACCACAAAATCTCTCTGTGGTAATTACATCATTCAACTAGAGTGAAGACCGCATCCCCTTTGCTTGATTTACATCACACGACTCTATGGAATAAATACCATGATCTCTCTGTTGTAATTACATCATTCACATACGGTGATACCATCCCCTTTGCTTGATTTACATCACACGACTCTATGGAATGAAGACCACAAAATCTCGGTGGTAATTACATCATTCAACTAGAGTGAAGACCGCATCCCCTTTGCTTGATTTACATCACACGACTCTATGGAATAAATACCATGATCTCTCTGTTGTAATTACATCATTCACATCTACATGTGAAAATAACATCCCCTTTGCTTGATTTACATCACACGACTCTATGGAATAAATACCATGATCTCTCTGTTGTAATTACATCATTCACATACGTGAAAACAACATCCCCTTTGCTTGATTTACATCACACGACTCTATGGAATAAATACCATGATCTCTCTGTTGTAATTACATCATTCACATACGGTGATAAACGCATCCCCTTTGCTTGATTTACATCACACGACTCTATGGAATGAAGACCACAAAATCTCGGTGGTAATTACATCATTCAACTAGAGTGAAGACCGCATCCCCTTTGCTTGATTTACATCACACACTCTATGGAATAAATACCATGATCTCTCTGTTGTAATTACATCATTCACATCTTGTGAAAACAACATCCCCTTTGCTTGATTTACATCACACGACTCTATGGAATAAATACCATGATCTCTCTGTTGTAATTACATCATTCACATACGGTGATAACCGCATCCCCTTTGCTTGATTTACATCACACGACTCTATGGAATGAAGACCACAAAATCTCGGTGGTAATTACATCATTCAACTAGAGTGAAGACCGCATCCCCTTTGCTTGATTTACATCACACGACTCTATGGAATAAATACCATGATCTCTCTGTTGTAATTACATCATTCACATCTTTGTGAAAACAACATCCCCTTTGCTTGATTTACATCACACGACTCTATGGAATAAATACCATGATCTCTCTGTTGTAATTACATCATTCACATACTAGAGTGAAAACGCATCCCCTTTGCTTGATTTACATCACACGACTCTATGGAATGAATACCATGATCTCTGTGTGTAATTACATCATTCACATACGAGTGAAAACCGCATCCCCTTTGCTTGATTTACATCACACGACTCTATGGAATAAATACCATGATCTCTCTGTTGTAATTACATCATTCACTAGAGTGAAAACAACATCCCCTTTGCTTGATTTACATCACACGACTCTATGGAATAAATACCATGATCTCTCTGTTGTAATTACATCATTCACATACGTGATGAAAACAGCATCCCCTTTGCTTGATTTACATCACCACGACTCTATGGAATAAATACCATGATCTCTCTGTTGTAATTACATCATTCACTAGAGTGAAGAACCGCATCCCCTTTGCTTGATTTACATCACACGACTCTATGGAATGAAGACCACAAAATCTCTCTGGTAATTACATCATTCAACTAGAGTGAAAACCGCATCCCCTTTGCTTGATTTACATCACACGACTCTATGGAATAAATACCATGATCTCTCTGTTGTAATTACATCATTCACATACGATGAAAACATCCCTTTGCATCCCCTTTGCTTGATTTACATCACATCGACTCTATGGAATGAAGACCATGATCTCTCGGTGGTAATTACATCATTCACTACGAGTGAAACCGCATCCCCTTTGCTTGATTTACATCACACGACTCTATGGAATAAATACCATGATCTCTCGTGGTAATTACATCATTCAACTAGAGTGAAGACCGCATCCCCTTTGCTTGATTTACATCACACGACTCTATGGAATAAATACCATGATCTCTCTGTTGTAATTACATCATTCACATCTTTGTGAAAACAACATCCCCTTTGCTTGATTTACATCACACGACTCTATGGAATAAATACCATGATCTCTCTGTTGTAATTATATCATTCACATACGGTGATAACCGCATCCCCTTTGCTTGATTTACATCACACGACTCTATGGAATGAAGACCACAAAATCTCGGTGGTAATTACATCATTCAACTAGAGTGAAGACCGCATCCCCTTTGCTTGATTTACATCACACGACTCTATGGAATAAATACCATGATCTCTCTGTTGTAATTACATCATTCACATTTACATCACACGACTGTGAAAACAACATCCCCTTTGCTTGATTTACATCACACGACTCTATGGAATAAATACCATGATCTCTCTGTTGTAATTATATCATTCACATACGATGATAACCATCCCCTTTGCTTGATTTACATCACACGACTCTATCGAATGAAGACCACGGATGACTCTATGGAATAAATACCATGATCTCTCTGTTGTAATTACATCATTCACATACGGTGATAACCGCATCCCCTTTGCTTGATTTACATCACACGACTCTATGGAATGAAGACCACAAAATCTCTCTGTGGTAATTACATCATTCAACTAGAGTGAAAACAACATCCCCTTTGCTTGATTTACATCACACGACTCTATGGAATAAATACCATGATCTCTCTGTTGTAATTACATCATTCACATACGGTGAATAACCGCATCCCCTTTGCTTGATTTACATCACACGACTCTATGGAATGAAGACCACAAAATCTCGGTGGTAATTACATCATTCAACTAGAGTGAAGACCGCATCCCCTTTGCTTGATTTACATCACACTGACTCTATGGAATAAATACCATGATCTCTCTGTTGTAATTACATCATTCACATACTTTGTGAAAACAACATCCCCTTTGCTTGATTTACATCACACGACTCTATGGAATAAATACCATGATCTCTCTGTTGTAATTACATCATTCACATACGGTGATAACCGCATCCCCTTTGCTTGATTTACATCACACGACTCTATGGAATGAAGACCACAAAATCTCGGTGGTAATTACATCATTCAACTAGAGTGAAGACCATCATCCCCCCTTTGCTTGATTTACATCACACGACTCTATGGAATAAATACCATGATCTCTCTGTTGTAATTACATCATTCACATACTTTGTGAAAACAACATCCCCTTTGCTTGATTTACATCACACGACTCTATGGAATGAAGACCATGATCTCTCTGTTGTAATTACATCATTCACACTAGAGTGAAGAATATCCCCTTTGCTTGATTTACATCACACGACTCTATGGAATAAATACCATGATCTCTCTGTTGTAATTACATCATTCACATACTAGTGAAAACGCATCCCCTTTGCTTGATTTACATCACACGACTCTATGGAATAAATACCATGATCTCTCTGTTGTTGTAATTACATCATTCACATACTAGAGTGAAAACCGCATCCCCTTTGCTTGATTTACATCACACGACTCTATGGAATAAATACCATGATCTCTCTGTTGTAATTACATCATTCACATACGGTGAAACCGCATCCCCTTTGCTTGATTTACATCACACGACTCTATGGAATGAAGACCACAAAATCTCGGTGGTAATTACATCATTCAACTAGAGTGAAGACCGCATCCCCTTTGATTTACATCACACGATTTACATCACACCACTCTATGGAATAAATACCATGATCTCTCTTTGTTGTAATTACATCATTCACATCTCTGTTGTAATTACATCATTCAAAACAACATCCCCTTTGCTTGATTTACATCACACGACTCTATGGAATAAATACCATGATCTCTCTGTTGTAATTACATCATTCACATACGTGATAACTGCATCCCCTTTGCTTGATTTACATCACACGACTCTATGGAATGAAGACCACAAAATCTCGGTGGTAATTACATCATTCAACTAGAGTGAAGACCGCATCCCCTTTGCTTGATTTACATCACACGACTCTATGGAATAAATACCATGATCTCTCTGTTGTAATTACATCATTCACATCTTGTGAAAACAACATCCCCTTTGCTTGATTTACATCACACGACTCTATGGAATAAATACCATGATCTCTCTGTTGTAATTACATCATTCACATCTTTGTGAAAACATCCCCTTTGCTTGATTTACATCACACGACTCTATGGAATAAATACCATGATCTCTCTGTTGTAATTATATCATTCACATACAACGATAACCGCATCCCCTTTGCTTGATTTACATCACACGACTCTATGGAATGAAGACCACAAAATCTCGGTGGTAATTACATCATTCAACTAGAGTGAAGACCGCATCCCCTTTGCTTGATTTACATCACACGACTCTATGAAATAAATACCATGATCTCTCTGTTGTAATTACATCATTCACATCTTGTGAAAACAACATCCCCTTTGCTTGATTTACATCACACGACTCTATGGAATAAATACCATGATCTCTCTGTTGTAATTATATCATTCACATACGGTGATAAATTGCATCCCCTTTGCTTGATTTACATCACCTGACTCTATCGAATGAAGACCACGGATGACTCTATGGAATAAATACCATGATCTCTCTGTTGTAATTACATCATTCACATACAGTGATAACCGCATCCCCTTTTCTTGATTTACATCACACGACTCTATGGAATGAAGACCACAAAATCTCGGTGGTAATTACATCATTCAACTAGAGTGAAGACATAAACCCCTTTGCTTGATTTACATCTCACGACTCTATGGAATAAATACCATGATCTCTCTGTTGTAATTACATCATTCACATACAGTAATAACCGCATCCCCTTTGCTTGATTTACATCACACGACTCTATGGAATGAAGACCACAAAATCTCGGTGGTAATTACATCATTCAACTAGAGTGAAGACCGCATCCCCTTTGCTTGATTTACATCACACGACTCTATGGAATAAATACCATGATCTCTCTGTTGTAATTACATCATTCATCATACTCTATGAAAACAATCCCCTTTGCAATTGATTTACACATCACACGACTCTATGGAATAAATACCATGATCTCTCTGTTGTAATTACATCATTCACATACGATGATAACCGCATCCCCTTTGCTTGATTTACATCACACGACTCTATGGAATGAAGACCACAAAATCTCGGTGGTAATTACATCATTCAACTAGAGTGAAGACCGCATCCCCTTTGCTTGATTTACATCACACGACTCTATGGAATAAATACCATGATCTCTCTGTTGTAATTACATCATTCACATAGATGAAAACAAGACCGCATCCCTTTGCTTGATTTACATCACACGACTCTATGGAATAAATACCATGATCTCTCTGTTGTAATTACATCATTCACATCTTGTGAAAACATTTACATCATCCCCTTTGCTTGATTTACATCACACGACTCTATAGAAAAAATACCATGATCTCTCTGTTGTAATTAAATCATTCACATACGGTGATAAGCGCATCCCCTTTGCTTGAATTACATCACACGACTATATGGAATGAAGACCACGAATCTCGGTGGTAATTACATCATTCAACTAGAGTGAAGACCGCATCCCCTTTGCTTGATTTACATCACACGACTCTATGGAATAAATACCATGATCTCTCTGTTGTAATTACATCATTCACATCTTTGTGAAAACAACATCCCCTTTGCTTGATTTACATCACACGACTCTATGGAATAAATACCATGATCTCTCTGTTGTAATTATATCATTCACATACAACGATAACCGATCCCCTTTGCTTGATTTACATCACACGACTCTATGGAATGAAGACCACAAAATCTCGGTGGTAATTACATCATTCAACTAGAGTGAAGACCGCATCCCCTTTGCTTGATTTACATCACACGACTCTATGGAATAAATACCATGATCTCTCTGTTGTAATTACATCATTCACATCTTGTGAAAACAACATCCCCTTTGCTTGATTTACATCACACGACTCTATGGAATAAATACCATGATCTCTCTGTTGTAATTATATCATTCACATACGGTGATAACTGCATCCCCTTTGCTTGATTTACATCACACGACTCTATCGAATGAAGACCACGGATGACTCATGGAATAAATACCATGATCTCTCTGTTGTAATTACATCATTCACATACGAGTGATAACCGCATCCCCTTTGCTTGATTTACATCACACGACTCTATGGAATAAATACCATGATCTCTCTCTGTGAATTACATCATTCACATGGAATCCCCTTTGAAGACCACAAAAATCTCGTGGTAATTACATCATTCAACTAGAGTGAAGACCGCATCCCCTTTGCTTGATTTACATCACACGACTCTATGGAATAAATACCATGATCTCTCTGTTGTAATTACATCATTCACATACGAGTGATAACCGCATCCCCTTTGCTTGATTTACATCACGACTCTATGGAATGAAGACCACAAAATCTCGGTGGTAATTACATCATTCAACTAGAGTGAAGACCGCATCCCCTTTGCTTGATTTACATCACACTGACTCTATGGAATAAATACCATGATCTCTCTGTTGTAATTACATCATTCACATACTTTGTGAAAACGACATCCCCTTTGCTTGATTTACATCACACGACTCTATGGAATAAATACCATGATCTCTCTGTTGTAATTACATCATTCACATACGAGTGATAACCGCATCCCCTTTGCTTGATTTACATCACACGACTCTATGGAATGAAGACCACAAAATCTCTCTGTGGTAATTACATCATTCAACTAGAGTGAAGACACGCATCCCCTTTGCTTGATTTACATCACACGACTATATGAAATAAATACCATGAATCTCTCTCTCTTGTAATTACATCATTCACATACTGAAAAACGCAGCATCCCCTTTGCTTGATTTACATCACACGACTCTATGGAATAAATACCATGATCTCTCTGTTGTAATTACATCATTCACATACTGTGAAAACAGCATCCCCTTTGCTTGATTTACATCACCTGACTCTATAGAAAAAATACCATGATCTCTCTGTTGTAATTAAATCATTCACATACAGTGATAACTGCATCCCCTTTGCTTGAATTACATCACCTGACTATATGGAATGAAGACCACAAATCTCGGTGGTAATTACATCATTCAACTAGAGTGAAGACCGCATCCCCTTTGCTTGATTTACATCACACGACTCTATGGAATAAATACCATGATCTCTCTGTTGTAATTACATCATTCACATCTTTGTGAAAACAACATCCCCTTTGCTTGATTTACATCACACGACTCTATGGAATAAATACCATGATCTCTCTGTTGTAATTATATCATTCACATACATCACGATAACCGCATCCCCTTTGCTTGATTTACATCACACGACTCTATGGAATGAAGACCACAAAATCTCGGTGGTAATTACATCATTCAACTAGAGTGAAGACCGCATCCCCTTTGCTTGATTTACATCACACGACTCTATGAAATAAATACCATGATCTCTCTGTTGTAATTACATCATTCACATCTTTGTGAAAACAACATCCCCTTTGCTTGATTTACATCACACGACTCTATGGAATAAATACCATGATCTCTCTTGTTGTAATTATATCATTCACATACGGTGATAACTTGATTTACATCATCCCCTTTGCTTGATTTACATCACACGACTCTATCGAATGAAGACCACGGATGACTCTATGGAATAAATACCATGATCTCTCTGTTGTAATTACATCATTCACATACGGTGATAACCGCATCCCCTTTTCTTGATTTACATCACACGACTCTATGGAATGAAGACCACAAAATCTCGGTGGTAATTACATCATTCAACTAGAGTGAAGACCATGCAACCCTTTGCTTGATTTACATCTCACGACTCTATGGAATAAATACCATGATCTCTCTGTTGTAATTACATCATTCACATCTTGACATCTATGGAATAAATACCATGATCTCTCTGTTGTAATTACATCATTCACATACGGTGAATAACCGCATCCCCTTTGCTTGATTTACATCACACGACTCTATGGAATGAAGACCACAAAATCTCGGTGGTAATTACATCATTCAACTAGAGTGAAGACCGCATCCCCTTTGCTTGATTTACATCACACGACTCTATGGAATAAATACCATGATCTCTCTGTTGTAATTACATCATTCACATCTTTGTGAAAACATCACATCCCCTTTGCTTGATTTACATCACACGACTCTATGGAATAAATACCATGATCTCTCTGTTGTAATTACATCATTCACATACGGTGATAACCGCATCCCCTTTGCTTGATTTACATCACACGACTCTATGGAATGAAGACCACAAAATCTCGGTGGTAATTACATCATTCAACTAGAGTGAAGACCGCATCCCTTGCTTGATTTACATCACACGACTCTATGGAATAAATACCATGATCTCTCTGTTGTAATTACATCATTCACATACTTTGTGTGAAAACACATCCCCTTTGCTTGATTTACATCACACGACTCTATGGAATAAATACCATGATCTCTCTGTTGTAATTACATCATTCACATACTGTGAAAACAGCATCCCCTTTGCTTGATTTACATCACCTGACTCTATAGAAAAAATACCATGATCTCTCTGTTGTAATTAAATCATTCACATACAGTGATAACTGCATCCCCTTTGCTTGAATTACATCACCTGACTATATGGAATGAAGACCACAAAATCTCGGTGGTAATTACATCATTCAACTAGAGTGAAGACCGCATCCCCTTTGCTTGATTTACATCACCTGACTCTATGGAATAAATACCATGATCTCTCTGTTGTAATTACATCATTCACATCTTGTGAAAACAACATCCCCTTTGCTTGATTTACATCACACGACTCTATGGAATAAATACCATGATCTCTCTGTTGTAATTATATCATTCACATACAACGATAACGCATCCCCTTTGCTTGATTTACATCACACGACTCTATGGAATGAAGACCACAAAATCTCGGTGGTAATTACATCATTCAACTAGAGTGAAGACCGCATCCCCTTTGCTTGATTTACATCACACGACTCTATGGAATAAATACCATGATCTCTCTGTTGTAATTACATCATTCACATCTTTGTGAAAACAACATCCCCTTTGCTTGATTTACATCACACGACTCTATGGAATAAATACCATGATCTCTCTGTTGTAATTATATCATTCACATACGGTGATAACTTGCATCCCCTTTGCTTGATTTACATCACACGACTCTATGGAATGAAGACCACGGATGACTCTATGGAATAAATACCATGATCTCTCTGTTGTAATTACATCATTCACATACGAGTGAAACCGCATCCCCTTTGTAATTGCTTGATTTACATCGACTCTATGGAATAAATACCATGATCTCTCTGTTGTAATTACATCATTCACATACTAGAGTGAAAACAATCCCCTTTGCTTGATTTACATCACACGACTCTATGGAATAAATACCATGATCTCTCTGTTGTAATTACATCATTCACATACGGTGAATAACCGCATCCCCTTTGCTTGATTTACATCACACGACTATATGGAATGAAGACCACAAAATCTCGGTGGTAATTACATCATTCAACTAGAGTGAAGACCGCATCCCCTTTGCTTGATTTACATCACACGACTCTATGGAATAAATACCATGATCTCTCTGTTGTAATTACATCATTCACATCTTTGTGAAAACAACATCCCCATCACACTTGATTTACATCACACGACTCTATGGAATAAATACCATGATCTCTCTCTCTGTTGTAATTACATCATTCACATACGGTGATAACCGCATCCCCTTTGCTTGATTTACATCACACGACTCTATGGAATGAAGACCACAAAATCTCGGTGGTAATTACATCATTCAACTAGAGTGAAGACCGCATCCCCTTTGCTTGATTTACATCACACGACTCTATGGAATAAATACCATGATCTCTCTTGTAATTACATCATTCACATACTTGTGAAAACAACATCCCCTTTGCTTGATTTACATCACACGACTCTATGGAATAAATACCATGATCTCTCTGTTGTAATTACATCATTCACATCTTGTGAAAACACATCCCCTTTGCTTGATTTACATCACACGACTCTATAGAAAAAATACCATGATCTCTCTGTTGTAATTAAATCATTCACATACGGTGATAAACGCATCCCCTTTGCTTGAATTACATCACACGACTATATGGAATGAAGACCACAAATCTCGGTGGTAATTACATCATTCAACTAGAGTGAAGACCGCATCCCCTTTGCTTGATTTACATCACACGACTCTATGGAATAAATACCATGATCTCTCTGTTGTAATTACATCATTCCATCTTGTGAAAACAACATCCCCTTTGCTTGATTTACATCACACGACTCTATGGAATAAATACCATGATCTCTCTGTTGTAATTATATCATTCACATACATCCCCGATTTAACACGCATCCCCTTTGCTTGATTTACATCCTTTGATTTACATCACACGACTCTATGGAATGAAGACCACAAAATCTCGGTGGTAATTACATCATTCAACTAGAGTGAAGACCGCATCCCCTTTGCTTGATTTACATCACACGACTCTATGGAATAAATACCATGATCTCTCTGTTGTAATTACATCATTCACATCTTGTGAAAACAACATCCCCTTTGCTTGATTTACATCACACGACTCTATGGAATAAATACCATGATCTCTCTGTTGTAATTATATCATTCACATACGATGATAAAACATCCCCTTTGCTTGATTTACATCACACGACTCTATCGAATGAAGACCACGGATGACTCTATGAATAAATACCATGATCTCTCTCTTGTAATTACATCATTCACATACTAGTGAAACATCCCCTTTGCTTGATTTACATCCCCTTTGCTTGATTTACATCACACTTTGATTTACATCACACGACTCTATGGAATAAATACCATGATCTCTCGGTGGTAATTACATCATTCACTAGAGTGAAGACATCCCCTTTGCTTGATTTACATCACACGACTCTATGGAATAAATACCATGATCTCTCTGTTGTAATTACATCATTCACATACGAGTGATAACCGCATCCCCTTTGCTTGATTTACATCACACGACTCTATGGAATGAAGACCACAAAATCTCGGTGGTAATTACATCATTCAACTAGAGTGAAGACCGCATCCCCTTTGCTTGATTTACATCACACGACTCTATGGAATAAATACCATGATCTCTCTGTTGTAATTACATCATTCACATCTTTTGTGAAAACAACATCCCCTTTGCTTGATTTACATCACACGACTCTATGGAATAAATACCATGATCTCTCTGTTGTAATTACATCATTCAATACGGTGATAACAGCATCCCCTTTGCTTGATTTACATCACACGACTCTATGGAATGAAGACCATGATCTCTCTGGTAATTACATCATTCAACTAGAGTGAAGACATGCATCCCTTTGCTTGATTTACATCACACGACTCTATGGAATAAATACCATGATCTCTCTGTTGTAATTACATCATTCACATACGATGAAACCGCATCCCCTTTGCTTGATTTACATCACACGACTCTATGGAATGAATACCACAAATCTCTCTGGTAATTACATCATTCAACTAGAGTGAAAACCATCCCCTTTGCTTGATTTACATCACACGACTCTATGGAATAAATACCATGATCTCTCTGTTGTAATTACATCATTCACATACGGTGATAACCGCATCCCCTTTGCTTGATTTACATCACACGACTCTATGGAATGAAGACCACAAAATCTCGGTGGTAATTACATCATTCAACTAGAGTGAAGACCGCATCCCCTTTGCTTGATTTACATCACCTCTCTATGGAATAAATACCATGATCTCTCTTGTTGTAATTACATCATTCACATCTTTGTGAAAACAACATCCCCTTTGCTTGATTTACATCACACGACTCTATGGAATAAATACCATGATCTCTCTGTTGTAATTACATCATTCACATACGGTGATAACCGCATCCCCCCTTTGCTTGATTTACATCACACGACTCTATGGAATGAAGACCACAAAATCTCGGTGGTAATTACATCATTCAACTAGAGTGAAGACCGCATCCCCTTTGCTTGATTTACATCACACTGACTCTATGGAATAAATACCATGATCTCTCTGTTGTAATTACATCATTCACATCTTGCGTGAAAACAACATCCCCTTTGCTTGATTTACATCACACGACTCTATGGAATAAATACCATGATCTCTCTGTTGTAATTACATCATTCACATACTTGTGAAAACAACATCCCCTTTGCTTGATTTACATCACCCTTTGATTTACATCACACTACGACTCTCCCCTTTGCTTGATTTACATCACACGACTCTACATGGGAGCACGGATGGAAAAAAATAAATACCATGATCTCTCTGTTGTAATTAAATCATTCACATACGGTGATAACGCATCCCCTTTGCTTGAATTACATCACACGACTATATGGAATGAAGACCACAAATCTCGGTGGTAATTACATCATTCAACTAGAGTGAAGACCGCATCCCCTTTGCTTGATTTACATCACACGACTCTATGGAATAAATACCATGATCTCTCTGTTGTAATTACATCATTCACATCTTGTGAAAACAACATCCCCTTTGCTTGATTTACATCACACGACTCTATGGAATAAATACCATGATCTCTCTGTTGTAATTATATCATTCACATACAACGATAACCGCATCCCCTTTGCTTGATTTACATCACACGACTCTATGGAATGAAGACCACAAAATCTCGGTGGTAATTACATCATTCAACTAGAGTGAAGACCGCATCCCCTTTGCTTGATTTACATCACACGACTCTATGAAATAAATACCATGATCTCTCTGTTGTAATTACATCATTCACATCTTGTGAAAACAACATCCCCTTTGCTTGATTTACATCACACGACTCTATGGAATAAATACCATGATCTCTCTGTTGTAATTATATCATTCACATACGGTGATAACGCATCCCCTTTGCTTGATTTACATCACACGACTCTATGGAATGAAGACCACGGATGAATGGAATCTACCATGATGTTGTAATTACATCATTCAACTAGAGTGAAACCGCATCCCCTTTGCTTGATTTACATCACACGACTCTATGGAATAAATACCATGATCTCTCTGTTGTAATTACATCATTCACATACTAGAGAAAACCGCATCCCCTTTGCTTGATTTACATCACACTGAACATCCCTTTGCTTGATTTACATCACACGACTCTATGGAATAAATACCATGATCTCTCTGTTGTAATTACATCATTCACATACTCTGATAACCGCATCCCCTTTGCTTGATTTACATCACACGACTCTATGGAATGAAGACCACAAAATCTCGGTGGTAATTACATCATTCAACTAGAGTGAAGCCGCATCCCCTTTGCTTGATTTACATCACGACTGACTCTATGGAATAAATACCATGATCTCTCTGTTGTAATTACATCATTCACATACTTTGTGAAAACAACATCCCCTTTGCTTGATTTACATCACACGACTCTATGGAATAAATACCATGATCTCTCTGTTGTAATTACATCATTCACATACGGTGAAAACCGCATCCCCTTTGCTTGATTTACATCACACGACTCTATGGAATAAATACCATGATCTCTCTGTTGTAATTACATCATTCACATACGGTGATAACCTCTGTTGTAATTACATCATTCACATCCCCATTTGCTTGATTTACATCACACGACTCTATGGAATGAAGACCACAAAATCTCGGTGGTAATTACATCATTCAACTAGAGTGAAGACCGCATCCCCTTTGCTTGATTTACATCACACGACTCTATGGAATAAATACCATGATCTCTCTGTTGTAATTACATCATTCACATCTTGTGAAAACAACATCCCCTTTGCTTGATTTACATCACACGACTCTATGGAATAAATACCATGATCTCTCTGTTGTAATTATATCATTCACATACGGTGATAAACCGCATCCCCTTTGCTTGATTTACATCACACGACTCTATGGAATGAAGACCACAAAATCTCGGTGGTAATTACATCATTCAACTAGAGTGAAGACCGCATCCCCTTTGCTTGATTTACATCACACGACTCTATGGAATAAATACCATGATCTCTCTGTTGTAATTACATCATTCACATCTTTGTGAAAACAACATCCCCTTTGCTTGATTTACATCACACGACTCTATGGAATAAATACCATGATCTCTCTGTTGTAATTACATCATTCACATTGACGACGATCTAATGATCTCTCTGCATCCCACATTTGCTTGATTTTGCATCACACGACTCTATGGAATGAAGACCACAAAATCTCGGTGGTAATTACATCATTCAACTAGAGTGAAGACCGCATCCCCTTTGCTTGATTTACATCACACGACTCTATGGAATAAATACCATGATCTCTCTGTTGTAATTACATCATTCACATACTAGAGTGAAAACAACATCCCCTTTGCTTGATTTACATCACACGACTCTATGGAATAAATACCATGATCTCTCTGTTGTAATTACATCATTCACATCTTGTGAAAACAACATCCCCTTTGCTTGATTTACATCACACGACTCTATGGAATAAATACCATGATCTCTCTGTTGTAATTATATCATTCACATACGAAACGATAACCGCATCCCCTTTGCTTGATTTACATCACACGACTCTATGGAATGAAGACCACAAAATCTCGGTGGTAATTACATCATTCAACTAGAGTGAAGACCGCATCCCCTTTTTGCTTGATTTACATCACACGACTCTATGGAATAAATACCATGATCTCTCTGTTGTAATTACATCATTCACATCTTTGTGAAAACAACATCCCCTTTGCTTGATTTACATCACACTCTATGGAATAAATACCATGATCTCTCTGTTGTAATTATATCATTCACATACGGTGATAAACGCATCCCCTTTGCTTGATTTACATCACGACTCTATCGAATGAAGACCACGGATGACTCTTACATGGAATAAATACCATGATCTCTCTGTTGTAATTACATCATTCATTACATCATTCACATACGATGAAGAACGCATCCCCTTTGCTTGATTTACATCACACGACTCTATGGAATGAAGACCACAAAATCTCGGTGGTAATTACATCATTCAACTAGAGTGAAGACAGCATCCCCTTTGCTTGATTTACATCACACGACTCTATGGAATAAATACCATGATCTCTCTGTTGTAATTACATCATTCACATACGGTGATAACCGCATCCCCTTTGCTTGATTTACATCACTCTATGGAATAAATACCATGATCTCTCTGAATTACATCATTCACATACGGTGATAACCGCATCCCCTTTGCTTGATTTACATCACACGACTGGAATGAAGACCACAAAATCTCGGTGGTAATTACATCATTCAACTAGAGTGAAGACCGCATCCCCTTTGCTTGATTTACATCACACGACTCTATGGAATAAATACCATGATCTCTCTGTTGTAATTACATCATTCACATACTTTGTGAAAACAACATCCCCTTTGCTTGATTTACATCACACGACTCTATGGAATAAATACCATGATCTCTCTGTTGTAATTACATCATTCACATACGATGATAACCGCATCCCCTTTGCTTGATTTACATCACACGACTCTATGGAATGAAGACCACAAAATCTCGGTGGTAATTACATCATTCAACTAGAGTGAAGACCGCATCCCCTTTGCTTGATTTACATCACACGACTCTATGGAATAAATACCATGATCTCTCTGTTGTAATTACATCATTCACATCTTGTGAAAACAACATCCCCTTTGCTTGATTTACATCACACGACTCTATGGAATAAATACCATGATCTCTCTGTTGTAATTACATCACATCTGATGATCACATTTACATCACACGACTCACACATCCCCTTTGCTTGATTTACATCACACTACTGAAGACCGCATGGAATTACATCACACGACTCTATGGAATAAATACCATGATCTCTCTGTTGTAATTACATCATTCACATAGAGTTTGTGAAAACATCACATCCCCTTTGCTTGATTTACATCACACGACTCTATGGAATAAATACCATGATCTCTCTGTTGTAATTACATCATTCACATACGGTGATAACCGCATCATCCCCTTTGCTTGATTTACATCACACGACTCTATGGAATGAAGACCACAAAATCTCGGTGGTAATTACATCATTCAACTAGAGTGAAGACCGCATCCCCTTTGCTTGATTTACATCACACGACTCTATGGAATAAATACCATGATCTCTCTGTTGTAATTACATCATTCACATCTTTGTGAAAACAACATCCCCTTTGCTTGATTTACATCACACGACTCTATGGAATAAATACCATGATCTCTCTGTTGTAATTATATCATTCACATACGATGATAACTCTCTGCATCCCCTTTGCTTTTGCTTGATTTACATCACACGACTCTATGGAATGAAGACCACAAAATCTCGGTGGTAATTACATCATTCAACTAGAGTGAAGACCGCATCCCCTTTGCTTGATTTACATCACACGACTCTATGGAATAAATACCATGATCTCTCTGTTGTAATTACATCATTCACATCTTTGTGAAAACAACATCCCCTTTGCTTGATTTACATCACACGACTCTATGGAATAAATACCATGATCTCTCTGTTGTAATTACATCATTCACATACGGTGATAACCGCATCCCCTTTGCTTGATTTACATCACACGACTCTATGGAATGAAGACCACAAAATCTCGGTGGTAATTACATCATTCAACTAGAGTGAAACCGCATCCCCTTTGCTTGATTTACATCACACGACTCTATGGAATAAATACCATGATCTCTCTGTTGTAATTACATCATTCACATACTTGTGAAAACAACATCCCCTTTGCTTGATTTACATCACACGACTCTATGGAATAAATACCATGATCTCTCTGTTGTAATTACATCATTCACATACTAAAACGCATCCCCTTTGCTTGATTTACATCACACGACTCTATGGAATAAATACCATGATCTCTCTGTTGTAATTACATCATTCACATACGAGTGATAACCGCATCCCCTTTGCTTGATTTACATCACACGACTCTATGGAATGAAGACCACAAAATCTCGGTGGTAATTACATCATTCAACTAGAGTGAAGACCGCATCCCCTTTGCTTGATTTACATCACTGACTCTATGGAATAAATACCATGATCTCTCTGTTGTAATTACATCATTCACATACTTGTGAAAACAACATCCCCTTTGCTTGATTTACATCACACGACTCTATGGAATAAATACCATGATCTCTCTGTTGTAATTATATCATTCACATACGGTGATAACGCATCCCCTCCCCTTTGCTTGATTTACATCACACGACTCTATCGAATGAAGACCACGGATGACTCTATGGAATAAATACCATGATCTCTCTGTTGTAATTACATCATTCACATACGAGTGATAACCGCATCCCCTTTGCTTGATTTACATCACACGACTCTATGGAATGAAGACCACAAAATCTCGGTGGTAATTACATCATTCAACTAGAGTGAAGACCGCATCCCCTTTGCTTGATTTACATCACACGACTCTATGGAATAAATACCATGATCTCTCTGTTGTAATTACATCATTCACATACGATCTCTCTTGTAAAACCGCATCCCCTTTGCTTGATTTACATCACACGACTCTATGGAATGAAGACCACAAAATCTCGGTGGTAATTACATCATTCAGAGTGAAAGACATTGCATCCTTTGCTTGATTTACATCACGACTCTATGGAATAAATACCATGATCTCTCTGTTGTAATTACATCATTCACATAGAGTGAAAACACATCCCCTTTGCTTGATTTACATCACACGACTCTATGGAATAAATACCATGATCTCTCTGTTGTAATTACATCATTCACATCTTTGTGAAAACAACATCCCCTTTGCTTGATTTACATCACACGACTCTATGGAATAAATACCATGATCTCTCTGTTGTAATTACATCATTCACATACGTGATAACCGCATCCCCTTTGCTTGATTTACATCACGACTCTATGGAATGAAGACCACAAAATCTCGGTGGTAATTACATCATTCAACTAGAGTGAAGACCGCATCCCCTTTGCTTGATTTACATCACACGACTCTATGGAATAAATACCATGATCTCTCTGTTGTAATTACATCATTCACATCTTGTGAAAACAACATCCCCTTTGCTTGATTTACATCACACGACTCTATGGAATAAATACCATGATCTCTCTGTTGTAATTATATCATTCACATACATACGTGATAAAACCGCATCCCCTTTGCTTGATTTACATCACACGACTCTATGGAATGAAGACCACAAAATCTCGGTGGTAATTACATCATTCAACTAGAGTGAAGACCGCATCCCCTTTGCTTGATTTACATCACACGACTCTATGGAATAAATACCATGATCTCTCTGTTGTAATTACATCATTCACATACGGTGAAAACCGCATCCCCTTTGCTTGATTACATCACACGACTCTATGGAATAAATACCATGATCTCTCTGTTGTAATTACATCATTCACATACGGTGATAACCGCATCCCCTTTGCTTGATTTACATCACACGACTCTATGGAATGAAGACCACAAAATCTCGGTGGTAATTACATCATTCAACTAGAGTGAAGACCGCATCCCCTTTGCTTGATTTACATCACACGACTCTATGGAATAAATACCATGATCTCTCTGTTGTAATTACATCATTCACATTACTCACACGAGTGAAAACCGCATCCCCTTTGCTTGATTTACATCACACGACTCTATGGAATAAATACCATGATCTCTCTGTTGTAATTACATCATTCACATACTTTGCTTGAAAAAACATCATCCCTTTGCTTGATTTACATCACACGACTCTATGGAATAAATACCATGATCTCTCTGTTGTAATTACATCATTCACATACGATGATAACCGCATCCCCTTTGCTTGATTTACATCACACGACTCTATGGAATGAAGACCACAAAATCTCGGTGGTAATTACATCATTCAACTAGAGTGAAGACCGCATCCCCTTTGCTTGATTTACATCACACGACTCTATGGAATAAATACCATGATCTCTCTGTTGTAATTACATCATTCACATACTTTGTGAAAACAACATCCCCTTTGCTTGATTTACATCACACGACTCTATGGAATAAATACCATGATCTCTCTGTTGTAATTATATCATTCACATACGGTGATAACTGCATCCCCTTTGCTTGATTTACATCACACGACTCTATGGAATGAAGACCACAAAATCTCGGTGGAATCATTAATTACATCATTCAGAGTGAAGACCGCATCCATGATTTACATCACACGACTCTATGGAATAAATACCATGATCTCTCTGTTGTAATTACATCATTCACATACGAGTGAAAACGCATCCCCTTTGCTTGATTTACATCACACGACTCTATGGAATAAATACCATGATCTCTCTGTGGTAATTACATCATTCAACTAGAGTGAAGACCGCATCCTTTGCTTGATTTACATCACACGACTCTATGGAATAAATACCATGATCTCTCTGTTGTAATTACATCATTCACAATACATCATTCATACGATAAGACCACACATGGTATCCCACTTTGCTTGATTTACATCACACGACTCTATGGAATGAAGACCACAAAATCTCGGTGGTAATTACATCATTCAACTAGAGTGAAGACCGCATCCCCTTTGCTTGATTTACATCACACGACTCTATGGAATAAATACCATGATCTCTCTGTTGTAATTACATCATTCACATCTTTGTGAAAACAACATCCCCTTTGCTTGATTTACATCACACGACTCTATGGAATAAATACCATGATCTCTCTGTTGTAATTACATCATTCACATACAACGATAACCGCATCCCCTTTGCTTGATTTACATCACACGACTCTATGGAATGAAGACCACAAAATCTCGGTGGTAATTACATCATTCAACTAGAGTGAAGACCGCATCCCCTTTGCTTGATTTACATCACGACTCTATGGAATAAATACCATGATCTCTCTGTTGTAATTACATCATTCACATCTTGTGAAAACAACATCCCCTTTGCTTGATTTACATCACACGACTCTATGGAATAAATACCATGATCTCTCTGTTGTAATTACATCATTCACATACGGTGATAACTTGCATCCCCTTTGCTTGATTTACATCACACGACTCTATGGAATGAAGACCACAAAATCTCGGTGGTAATTACATCATTCACTAGAGTGAAGACCGCATCCCCTTTGCTTGATTTACATCACGACTCTATGGAATAAATACCATGATCTCTCTGTTGTAATTACATCATTCACACTAGTGAAAACAGCATCCCCTTTGCTTGATTTACATCACACGACTCTATGGAATAAATACCATGATCTCTCTGTTGTAATTACATCATTCACATACGAAAACAGCATCCCCTTTGATTTAATCACACCTATGCATCCCCTTTGCTTGATTTACATCACACGACTCTTTACATCACACGATGGAATGAAGACCACAAAATCTCGGTGGTAATTACATCATTCAACTAGAGTGAAGACCGCATCCCCTTTGCTTGATTTACATCACACGACTCTATGGAATAAATACCATGATCTCTCTGTTGTAATTACATCATTCACATCTTTACATCACACGACTCTATGAAAACAACATCCATCATTCACATACTTGAAAACTTTTGCTTTTTACATCACACGACTCTATGGAATAAATACCATGATCTCTCTGTTGTAATTATATCATTCACATACAACGATAACCGCATCCCCTTTGCTTGATTTACATCACACGACTCTATGGAATGAAGACCACAAAATCTCGGTGGTAATTACATCATTCAACTAGAGTGAAGACCGCATCCCCTTTGCTTGATTTACATCACACGACTCTATGAAATAAATACCATGATCTCTCTGTTGTAATTACATCATTCACATCTTGTGAAAACAACATCCCCTTTGCTTGATTTACATCACACGACTCTATGGAATAAATACCATGATCTCTCTGTTGTAATTATATCATTCACATACGGTGATAAACGCATCCCCTTTGCTTGATTTACATCACTTGACTCTAATCCATGATCTCTCTGAATGAAGACCACGGATGACTCATGGAATAAATACCATGATCTCTCTGTTGTAATTACATCATTCACATACGAGTGATAACCGCATCCCCTTTTCTTGATTTACATCACACGACTCTATGGAATGAAGACCACAAAATCTCTCTGGTAATTACATCATTCAACTAGAGTGAAGACAGCATCCCTTTGCTTGATTTACATCACACGACTCTATGGAATAAATACCATGATCTCTCTGTTGTAATTACATCATTCACATACGATGATAACCGCATCCCCTTTGCTTGATTTACATCACACGACTCTATGGAATGAAGACCACAAAATCTCGGTGGTAATTACATCATTCAACTAGAGTGAAGACCGCATCCCCTTTGCTTGATTTACATCACACGACTCTATGGAATAAATACCATGATCTCTCTGTTGTAATTACATCATTCACATACTTTGTGAAAACAACATCCCTTTGCTTGATTTACATCACACGACTCTATGGAATAAATACCATGATCTCTCTTGTTGTAATTACATCATTCACATAACGCATCCCCTTTGCTTGATTTACATCACACGACTCTATGGAATGAAGACCATGATCTCTCTCTGGTGGTAATTACATCATTCACTAGAGTGAAACCGCATCCCCTTTGCTTGATTTACATCACACGACTCTATGGAATGAAGACCACAAAATCTCGGTGGTAATTACATCATTCAACTAGAGTGAAGACCGCATCCCCTTTGCTTGATTTACATCACACGACTCTATGGAATAAATACCATGATCTCTCTGTTGTAATTACATCATTCACATCTTTGTGAAAACAACATCCCCTTTGCTTGATTTACATCACGACTCTACTCTATGGAATAAATACCATGATCTCTCTTGTAATTACATCATTCACATACGATGATAAACCGCATCCCCTTTGCTTGATTTACATCACGACTCTATGGAATGAAGACCACAAAATCTCGGTGGTAATTACATCATTCAACTACCGAGTGAAGACATCACACGACTCTATGGAATAAATACCCCTTTGCTTGATTTTGCTTGATTTACATCACACGACTCTATGGAATAAATACCATGATCTCTCTGTTGTAATTACATCATTCACATCTAGTGAAAACATCCCCTTTGCTTGATTTACATCACACGACTCTATGGAATAAATACCATGATCTCTCTGTTGTAATTACATCATTCACATACGGTGATAACCGCATCCCCTTTGCTTGATTTACATCACACGACTCTATGGAATGAAGACCACAAAATCTCGGTGGTAATTACATCATTCAACTAGAGTGAAGACCGCATCCCCTTTGCTTGATTTACATCACACGACTCTATGGAATAAATACCATGATCTCTCTGTTGTAATTACATCATTCACATCTTGTGAAAACACATCCCCTTTGCTTGATTTACATCACACGACTCTATGGAATAAATACCATGATCTCTCTGTTGTAATTATATCATTCACATACAACGATAACCGCATCCCCTTTTGCTTGATTTACATCACACGACTCTATGGAATGAAGACCACAAAATCTCGGTGGTAATTACATCATTCAACTAGAGTGAAGACCGCATCCCCTTTGCTTGATTTACATCACCTGACTCTATGAAATAAATACCATGATCTCTCTGTTGTAATTACATCATTCACATACTGTGAAAACAACATCCCCTTTGCTTGATTTACATCACCTGACTCTATGGAATAAATACCATGATCTCTCTGTTGTAATTATATCATTCACATACAGTGATAACTGCATCCCCTTTGCTTGATTTACATCACATGACTCTATCGAATGAAGACCACGGATGACTCTATGGAATAAATACCATGATCTCTCTGTTGTAATTACATCATTCACATACGATCTCTCTGTGAATAACCACATATCCCCTTTGCTTGATTTACATCACACGACTCTATGGAATGAAGACCACAAAATCTCGGTGGTAATTACATCATTCAACTAGAGTGAAGACCAAACCCCTTTGCTTGATTTACATCTCACGACTCTATGGAATAAATACCATGATCTCTCTGTTGTAATTACATCATTCACATACGATAATAACCGCATCCCCTTTGCTTGATTTACATCACACGACTCTATGGAATGAAGACCACAAAATCTCGGTGGTAATTACATCATTCAACTAGAGTGAAGACCGCATCCCCTTTGCTTGATTTACATCACACGACTCTATGGAATAAATACCATGATCTCTCTGTTGTAATTACATCATTCACATAAAAACCGCATCCCCTTTGCTTGATTTACATCACGACTCTATATGGAATAAATACCATGATCTCTTGTTGTAATTACATCACAAACACATCCCCTTTGCTTGATTTACATCACGACTCTATGGAATAAATACCATGATCTCTCTGTTGTAATTACATCATTCACATACAGTGATAACCGCATCCCCTTTGCTTGATTTACATCACACGACTCTATGGAATGAAGACCACAAAATCTCGGTGGTAATTACATCATTCAACTAGAGTGAAGACCGCATCCCCTTTGCTTGATTTACATCACACGACTCTATGGAATAAATACCATGATCTCTCTGTTGTAATTACATCATTCACATCTTTGTGAAAACAACATCCCCTTTGCTTGATTTACATCACACGACTCTATGGAATAAATACCATGATCTCTCTGTTGTAATTACATCATTCACATACGCATCCCCTTGCTTGATTTAATCACTATATGCATCCCCTTTGCTTGATTTACATCACACGGTGACTCATCCCTGATTTACATCACACGACTCTATGGAATGAAGACCACAAAATCTCGGTGGTAATTACATCATTCAACTAGAGTGAAGACCGCATCCCTTTGCTTGATTTACATCACACGACTCTATGGAATAAATACCATGATCTCTCTGTTGTAATTACATCATTCACACTAGAGTGAAACCGCATCCCCTTTGCTTGATTTACATCACACGACTCTATGGAATAAATACCATGATCTCTCTGTTGTAATTACATCATTCACATACGATGAAAACCGCATCCCCTTTGCTTGATTTACATCACACGACTCTATGGAATGAAGACCACAAAATCTCGGTGGTAATTACATCATTCAACTAGAGTGAAGACCGCATCCCCTTTGCTTGATTTACATCACACGACTCTATGGAATAAATACCATGATCTCTCTGTTGTAATTACATCATTCACATCTTTGTGAAAACAACATCCCCTTTGCTTGATTTACATCACGACTCTATGGAATAAATACCATGATCTATGGAATAAATACCATGATCTCTCTGTTGTAATTACATCATTCACATTACATCATTCATAATGAAACGCATCCCCTTTGCTTGATTTACATCACACGACTCTATGGAATGAAGACCACAAAATCTCGGTGGTAATTACATCATTCAACTAGAGTGAAGACCGCATCCCCTTTGCTTGATTTACATCACACGACTCTATGAAATAAATACCATGATCTCTCTGTTGTAATTACATCATTCACATCTTGTGAAAACAACATCCCCTTTGCTTGATTTACATCACACGACTCTATGGAATAAATACCATGATCTCTCTGTTGTAATTATATCATTCACATACGGTGATAAACCGCATCCCCTTTGCTTGATTTACATCACGACTCTATGGAATGAAGACCATGATCTCTCTGGTGTAATTACATCATTCACTAGAATGAAGACCACGGATGATCTACATCACACGACTCTATGGAATAAATACCATGATCTCTCTGTTGTAATTACATCATTCACATACGAGTGATAACCGCATCCCCTTTGCTTGATTTACATCACACGACTCTATGGAATGAAGACCACAAAATCTCGGTGGTAATTACATCATTCAACTAGAGTGAAGACCGCATCCCCTTTGCTTGATTTACATCTCACGACTCTATGGAATAAATACCATGATCTCTCTGTTGTAATTACATCATTCACATACGATAATAACCGCATCCCCTTTGCTTGATTTACATCACACGACTCTATGGAATGAAGACCACAAAATCTCGGTGGTAATTACATCATTCAACTAGAGTGAAGACCGCATCCCCTTTGCTTGATTTACATCACACTGACTCTATGGAATAAATACCATGATCTCTCTCTTGTAATTACATCATTCACATCTTTACATAATTACATCATTCACATCACCTTTGTGAAAAATACCCTCCTTTTTACGCATCCCTTTGCTTGATTTACATCACACGACTCTATGGAATAAATACCATGATCTCTCTGTTGTAATTACATCATTCACATACGATAACCGCATCCCCTTTGCTTGATTTACATCACACGACTCTATGGAATGAAGACCACAAAATCTCGGTGGTAATTACATCATTCAACTAGAGTGAAGACCGCATCCCCTTTGCTTGATTTACATCACACGACTCTATGGAATAAATACCATGATCTCTCTTTGTAATTACATCATTCACATCTTTGTGAAAACAACATCCCCTTTGCTTGATTTACATCACACGACTCTATGGAATAAATACCATGATCTCTCTGTTGTAATTATATCATTCACATACGGTGATAACCGCATCCCCTTTGCTTGATTTACATCACACTCTATCGACTCTATGGAATGAAGACCACAAAATCTCGGTGGTAATTACATCATTCAACTAGAGTGAAACCGCATCCCCTTTGCTTGATTTACATCACACGACTCTATGGAATAAATACCATGATCTCTCTGTTGTAATTACATCATTCACATCTAGAGTGAAAACAACATCCCCTTTGCTTGATTTACATCACACGACTCTATGGAATAAATACCATGATCTCTCTGTTGTAATTACATCATTCACATACGATGAAACCGCATCCCCTTTGCTTGATTTACATCACTCGACTCTATGGAATGAAGACCACAAAATCTCGGTGGTAATTACATCATTCAACTAGAGTGAAGACCGCATCCCCTTTGCTTGATTTACATCACACGACTCTATGGAATAAATACCATGATCTCTCTGTTGTAATTACATCATTCACATACTTATGTGAAAACAACATCCCCTTTGCTTGATTTACATCACACGACTCTATGGAATAAATACCATGATCTCTCTGTTGTAATTACATCATTCACATACGGTGATAAAACGCATCCCCTTTGCTTGATTTACATCACTCTACGACTCTATGGAATGAAGACCACAAAATCTCGGTGGTAATTACATCATTCAACTAGAGTGAAGACCGCATCCCCTTTGCTTGATTTACATCACACTGACTCTATGGAATAAATACCATGATCTCTCTTGTTGTAATTACATCATTCACATCTTGTGAAAACAACATCCCCTTTGCTTGATTTACATCACACGACTCTATGGAATAAATACCATGATCTCTCTGTTGTAATTACATCATTCACATACGATGATAACCGCATCCCCTTTGCTTGATTTACATCACACGACTCTATGGAATGAAGACCACAAAATCTCGGTGGTAATTACATCATTCAACTAGAGTGAAGACCGCATCCCCTTTGCTTGATTTACATCACGACTCTATGGAATAAATACCATGATCTCTCTGTTGTAATTACATCATTCACATCTTGAGTGAAAACAACATCCCCTTTGCTTGATTTACATCACACGACTCTATGGGATAAATACCATGATCTCTCTGTTGTAATTACATCATTCACATACTTGTGAAAACACATCCCCTTTGCTTGATTTACATCACACGACTCTATAGAATAAATACCATGATCTCTCTGTTGTAATTAAATCATTCACATACGGTGATAACGCATCCCCTTTGCTTGAATTACATCACACGACTATATGGAATGAAGACCACAAAATCTCGGTGGTAATTACATCATTCAACTAGAGTGAAGACCGCATCCCCTTTGCTTGATTTACATCACACGACTCTATGGAATAAATACCATGATCTCTCTGTTGTAATTACATCATTCACATACTTTGTGAAAACAACATCCCCTTTGCTTGATTTACATCACGACTCTATGGAATAAATACCATGATCTCTCTGTTGTAATTATATCATTCACATACGGTGATAACGCATCCCCTTTGCTTGATTTACATCACACGACTCTATGGAATGAAGACCACGGATGACTCTATGGAATAAATACCATGATCTCTCTGTTGTAATTACATCATTCACATACTAGAGTGAAACCGCATCCCCTTTGCTTGATTTACATCACACGACTCTATGGAATGAAGACCACAAAATCTCTCTGTTGTAATTACATCATTCAACTAGAAAAAGACCGCATCCCCTTTGCTTGATTTACATCACTGACTCTACTGACTCTATGGAATAAATACCATGATCTCTCTGTTGTAATTACATCATTCACATACTGGTGATAACCGCATCCCCTTTGCTTGATTTACATCACACGACTCTATGGAATGAAGACCACAAAATCTCGGTGGTAATTACATCATTCAACTAGAGTGAAGACCGCATCCCCTTTGCTTGATTTACATCACACGACTCTATGGAATAAATACCATGATCTCTCTGTTGTAATTACATCATTCACATACTTTGTGAAAACAACATCCCCTTTGCTTGATTTACATCACACGACTCTATGGAATAAATACCATGATCTCTCTGTTGTAATTACATCATTCACATACGAGTGATAACCGCATCCCCTTTGCTTGATTTACATCACACGACTCTATGGAATGAAGACCACGGAATTACATCAACTATGGAATAAATACCATGAATCTCTCCATGTTCTCTGTTGTAATTACATCATTCACATACTTGTGAAACCGCATCCCCTTTGCTTGATTTACATCACACGACTCTATGGAATAAATACCATGATCTCTCTGTTGTAATTACATCATTCACATACAGTGAACCGCATCATCCCTTTGCTTGATTTACATCACACGACTCTATGGAATGAAGACCACAAAATCTCTCTGTGTAATTACATCATTCAACTAGAGTGAAGACCGCATCCCCTTTGCTTGATTTACATCACACGACTCTATGGAATAAATACCATGATCTCTCTGTTGTAATTACATCATTCAACTAGAGTGAAAACATCTTTCATTTGCTTGATTTACATCACACGACTCTATGGAATAAATACCATGATCTCTCTTTGTAATTACATCATTCACATCTTGTGAAAACAACATCCCCTTTGCTTGATTTACATCACACGACTCTATGGAATAAATACCATGATCTCTCTTGTTGTAATTATATCATTCACATACAGTGATAACCGCATCCCCTTTGCTTGATTTACATCACACGACTCTATGGAATGAAGACCACAAAATCTCGGTGGTAATTACATCATTCAACTAGAGTGAAGACCGCATCCCCTTTGCTTGATTTACATCACACTCTACTCTATGGAATAAATACCATGATCTCTCTTGTAATTACATCATTCACATCTTGTGAAAACATCATCCCTTTGCTTGATTTACATCACACGACTCTATGGAATAAATACCATGATCTCTCTTGTTGTAATTACATCATTCACATACGTGATGACAACATCCCCTTTGCTTGATTTACATCACACGACTCTATGGAATAAATACCATGATCTCTCTTGTTGTAATTACATCATTCACATACGAGTGATAACCGCATCCCCTTTGCTTGATTTACATCACACTGACTCTATGAAATGAATGGAATAAATACCATGATCTCTTTTGTAATTACATCATTCACTAGAGTGAAAACCGCATCCCCTTTGCTTGATTTACATCACACGACTCTATGGAATAAATACCATGATCTCTCTGTTGTAATTACATCATTCACATACGGTGATAACCGCATCCCCTTTGCTTGATTTACATCACACGACTCTATGGAATGAAGACCACAAAATCTCGGTGGTAATTACATCATTCAACTAGAGTGAAGACCGCATCCCCTTTGCTTGATTTACATCACACGACTCTATGGAATAAATACCATGATCTCTCTGTTGTAATTACATCATTCACATCTGATTCTCTGTTGTGAAAACATTCACATCCCTTTGCTTTGATTTACATCACACGACTCTATGGAATAAATACCATGATCTCTCTGTTGTAATTATATCATTCACATACAACGATAACCATCCCCTTTGCTTGATTTACATCACACGACTCTATGGAATGAAGACCACAAAATCTCGGTGGTAATTACATCATTCAACTAGAGTGAAGACCGCATCCCCTTTGCTTGATTTACATCACACGACTCTATGAAATAAATACCATGATCTCTCTGTTGTAATTACATCATTCACATACTTTGTGAAAACAACATCCCCTTTGCTTGATTTACATCACACGACTCTATGGAATAAATACCATGATCTCTCTTTGTAATTATATCATTCACATACGATGATAACTGCGCATCCCCTTTGCTTGATTTACATCACACGACTCTATCGAATGAAGACCACGGATGACTCTATGGAATAAATACCATGATCTCTCTGTTGTAATTACATCATTCACATACGGTGATAACCGCATCCCCTTTGAAGACCGCATGATTTACATCACACGACTCTATGGAATGAAGACCACAAAATCTCGGTGGTAATTACATCATTCAACTAGAGTGAAGACCGCATCCCCTTTGCTTGATTTACATCACTGACTCTATGGAATAAATACCATGATCTCTCTGTTGTAATTACATCATTCACATACGTGAAAACCGCATCCCCTTTGCTTGATTTACATCACACGACTCTATGGAATGAAGACCACAAAATCTCGGTGGTAATTACATCATTCAACTAGAGTGAAGACCGCATCCCCTTTGCTTGATTTACATCACACGACTCTATGGAATAAATACCATGATCTCTCTGTTGTAATTACATCATTCACATACGGTGATGAAAACGCATCCCCTTTGCTTGATTTACATCACACGACTCTATGGAATAAACCACCATGATCTCGGTGTTGTAATTACATCATTCAACTAGAGTGAAGACACATCATCCCCTTTGCTTGATTTACATCACACGACTCTATGGAATAAATACCATGATCTCTCTGTTGTAATTACATCATTCACATGATTCACATGATCCATCCCCCTTTGCTTGATTTACATCACACGACTCTATGGAATAAATACCATGATCTCTCTGTTGTAATTACATCATTCACATACAGTGATAACAACATCCCCTTTGCTTGATTTACATCACACGACTCTATGGAATGAAGACCACAAAATCTCGGTGGTAATTACATCATTCAACTAGAGTGAAGACCGCATCCCCTTTGCTTGATTTACATCACACGACTCTATGGAATAAATACCATGATCTCTCTGTTGTAATTACATCATTCACATACGAGTGAAAACAACATCCCCTTTGCTTGATTTACATCACACGACTCTATGGAATAAATACCATGATCTCTCTGTTGTAATTACATCATTCACATACGAGTGAAAACAACATCCCCTTTGCTTGATTTACATCACACGACTCTATGGAATAAATACCATGATCTCTCTGTTGTAATTATATCATTCACATACATGGAATGATAACCTCTCTGTTGTATCCCCCTTTGCTTGATTTACATCACACGACTCTATGGAATGAAGACCACAAAATCTCGGTGGTAATTACATCATTCAACTAGAGTGAAGACCGCATCCCCTTTGCTTGATTTACATCACACGACTCTATGGAATAAATACCATGATCTCTCTGTTGTAATTACATCATTCACATCTTGTGAAAACAACATCCCCTTTGCTTGATTTACATCACACGACTCTATGGAATAAATACCATGATCTCTCTGTTGTAATTATATCATTCACATACGGTGATAACCAGCATCCCCTTTGCTTGATTTACATCACACTCTATGGAATGAAGACCACGGATGAATCTAAATACCATGGTGGTAATTACATTCACATACTAGTGAAGAACCGCATCCCCTTTGCTTGATTTACATCACACTCTATGGAATAAATACCATGATCTCTCTGTTGTAATTACATCATTCACTAGAGTGAAAACAACATCCCCTTTGCTTGATTTACATCACACGACTCTATGGAATAAATACCATGATCTCTCTGTTGTAATTACATCATTCACATACGTGATAACCGCATCCCCTTTGCTTGATTTACATCACACGACTCTATGGAATGAAGACCACAAAATCTCGGTGGTAATTACATCATTCAACTAGAGTGAAGACCGCATCCCCTTTGCTTGATTTACATCACACGACTCTATGGAATAAATACCATGATCTCTCTGTTGTAATTACATCATTCACATACTTGTGAAAACAACATCCCCTTTGCTTGATTTACATCACACGACTCTATGGAATAAATACCATGATCTCTCTGTTGTAATTACATCATTCACATACAGTGATAACCGCATCCCCTTTGCTTGATTTACATCACACGACTCTATGGAATGAAGACCACAAAATCTCGGTGGTAATTACATCATTCAACTAGAGTGAAGACCGCATCCCCTTTGCTTGATTTACATCACACGACTCTATGGAATAAATACCATGATCTCTCTGTTGTAATTACATCATTCACATCTTGTGAAAACAACATCCCCTTTGCTTGATTTACATCACACGACTCTATGGAATAAATACCATGATCTCTCTGTTGTAATTACATCATTCACATACGTGATAACGCATCCCCTTTGCTTGATTTACATCACACGACTCTATGGAATGAAGACCACCATGAATCTCTGATCTGTGTTGTAATTACATCATTCAACTAAAACCGCATCCCCTTTGCTTGATTTACATCACACGACTCTATGGAATAAATACCATGATCTCTCTGTGGTAATTACATCATTCAACTAGAGTGAAGACCGCATCCCCTTTGCTTGATTTACATCACACGACTCTATGGAATAAATACCATGATCTCTCTGTTGTAATTACATCATTCACATACGATGATAACCGCATCCCCTTTGCTTGATTTACATCACACGACTCTATGGAATGAAGACCACAAAATCTCGGTGGTAATTACATCATTCAACTAGAGTGAAGACCGCATCCCCATTTGCTTGATTTACATCACACTTGATTTACATCACCGACTCTATGGAATAAATACCATGATCTCTCTGTTGTAATTACATCATTCACATCTTTGTGAAAACAACATCCCCTTTGCTTGATTTACATCACACGACTCTATGGAATAAATACCATGATCTCTCTGTTGTAATTATATCATTCACATACGATGATAACGCATCCCCTTTGCTTGATTTACATCACACGACTCTATGGAATGAAGACCACAAAATCTCGGTGGTAATTACATCATTCAACTAGAGTGAAGACCGCATCCCCTTTGCTTGATTTACATCACACGACTCTATGGAATAAATACCATGATCTCTCTGTTGTAATTACATCATTCACATACTTTGTGAAAACAACATCCCCTTTGCTTGATTTACATCACACGACTCTATGGAATAAATACCATGATCTCTCTGTTGTAATTACATCATTCACATACATGTGATAACCGCATCCCCTTTGCTTGATTTACATCACACGACTCTATGGAATGAAGACCACAAAATCTCGGTGGTAATTACATCATTCAACTAGAGTGAAGACCGCATCCCCTTTGCTTGATTTACATCACATGACTCTATGGAATAAATACCATGATCTCTCTGTTGTAATTACATCATTCACATACTGTGAAAACAACATCCCCTTTGCTTGATTTACATCACACGACTCTATGGAATAAATACCATGATCTCTCTGTTGTAATTACATCATTCACATACTTGTGAAAACAGCATCCCCTTTGCTTGATTTACATCACACGACTCTATGGAATAAATACCATGATCTCTCTGTTGTAATTAAATCATTCACATACGAGATAAACCGCATCCCCTTTGCTTGATTTACATCACACGACTCTATGGAATGAAGACCACAAAATCTCGGTGGTAATTACATCATTCAACTAGAGTGAAGACCGCATCCCCTTTGCTTGATTTACATCACACGACTCTATGAAATAAATACCATGATCTCTCTGTTGTAATTACATCATTCACATACTGTGAAAACAACATCCCCTTTGCTTGATTTACATCACCTGACTCTATGGAATAAATACCATGATCTCTCTGTTGTAATTATATCATTCACATACAGTGATAACTGCATCCCCTTTGCTTGATTTACATCACCTGACTCTATCGAATGAAGACCACGGATGACTCACGGATGACTGGAATAAATACCATGATCTCTCTGTTGTAATTACATCATTCACATACGAGTGAAACCGCATCCCCTTTGCTTGATTTACATCACACGACTCTATGGAATGAAGACCACAAAATCTCGGTGGTAATTACATCATTCAACTAGAGTGAAGACCGCATCCCCTTTGCTTGATTTACATCTCCTGACTCTATGGAATAAATACCATGATCTCTCTGTTGTAATTACATCATTCACATACAGTAATAACCGCATCCCCTTTGCTTGATTTACATCACACTGACTCTATGGAATGAAGACCACAAAATCTCGGTGGTAATTACATCATTCAACTAGAGTGAAGACCGCATCCCCTTTGCTTGATTTACATCACCGACTCTATGGAATAAATACCATGATCTCTCTGTTGTAATTACATCATTCACATACGTGAAAACAACATCCCCTTTGCTTGATTTACATCACACGACTCTATGGAATAAATACCATGATCTCTCTGTTGTAATTACATCATTCACATACGAGTGATAACCGCATCCCCTTTGCTTGATTTACATCACACGACTCTATGGAATGAAGACCACAAAATCTCGGTGGTAATTACATCATTCAACTAGAGTGAAGACCGCTCCCCTTTGCTTGATTTACATCACATCTATGGAAATACCATGATCTCTCTGTTGTAATTACATCATTCACTAGAGTGAAAACAACGCATCCCCTTTGCTTGATTTACATCACACGACTCTATGGAATAAATACCATGATCTCTCTGTTGTAATTACATCATTCACATACGTGATAACCGCATCCCCTTTGCTTGATTTACATCACACGACTCTATGGAATGAAGACCACAAAATCTCGGTGGTAATTACATCATTCAACTAGAGTGAAGACCGCATCCCCTTTGCTTGATTTACATCACACGACTCTATGGAATAAATACCATGATCTCTCATTCAACTGTAATTACATCATTCACATCTCTATGTGAAACCATGATCTCTCTGTTGTAATTACATCCTTGTGACTTTGCTTTGCTGATTTACATCACACGACTCTATGGAATAAATACCATGATCTCTCTGTTGTAATAATTATTCATTCACATACAACGATAACCGCATCCCCTTTGCTTGATTTACATCACACGACTCTATGGAATGAAGACCACAAAATCTCGGTGGTAATTACATCATTCAACTAGAGTGAAGACCGCATCCCCTTTGCTTGATTTACATCACACGACTCTATGAAATAAATACCATGATCTCTCTGTTGTAATTACATCATTCACATCCCCTTTGCTTGATTTACATCACACGAAAACAACATCCCCTTTGCTCCCCTTTGCTGATTTACATCACACGACTCTATGGAATAAATACCATGATCTCTCTGTTGTAATTATATCATTCACATACGGTGATAACTGCATCCCCTTTGCTTGATTTACATCACACGACTCTATGGAATGAAGACCACATGAATCTCCATGTGGTAATTACATCATTCAACTAGAGTGAAGACCGCATCCCCTTTGCTTGATTTACATCACACGACTCTATGGAATAAATACCATGATCTCTCTGTTGTAATTACATCATTCACATACTTGAAAAACAACATCCCCTTTGCTTGATTTACATCTCCTGACTCTATGGAATAAATACCATGATCTCTCTTGTTGTAATTACATCATTCACATACGATGATAACATCCCCTTTGCTTGATTTACATCACACGACTCTATGGAATGAAGACCACAAAATCTCGGTGGTAATTACATCATTCAACTAGAGTGAAGACCGCATCCCCTTTGCTTGATTTACATCACACTGACTCTATGGAATAAATACCATGATCTCTCTGTTGTAATTACATCATTCACATCTTGTGAAAACAACATCCCCTTTGCTTGATTTACATCACACGACTCTATGGAATAAATACCATGATCTCTCTGTTGTAATTACATCATTCACATACAGTGATAACCGCATCCCCTTTGCTTGATTTACATCACTCTATGGAATAAATCTATGGAATGAAGACCACAAAATCTCGGTGGTAATTACATCATTCAAATTACATCATTCAACTAGAGTGACCGCATCCCCTTTGCTTGATTTACATCACCGACTCTATGGAATAAATACCATGATCTCTCTGTTGTAATTACATCATTCACATACTTGAAAAAACAACATCCCCTTTGCTTGATTTACATCACACGACTCTATGGAATAAATACCATGATCTCTCTGTTGTAATTACATCATTCACATACTCTATGGAATGAAAATTCAACATCCCCTTTGCTTGATTTACATCACACGACTCTATGGAATGAAGACCACAAAATCTCGGTGGTAATTACATCATTCAACTAGAGTGAAGACCGCATCCCCTTTGCTTGATTTACATCACACGACTCTATGGAATAAATACCATGATCTCTCTGTTGTAATTACATCATTCACATACTAGAGTGAAAACAGCATCCCCTTTGCTTGATTTACATCACACGACTCTATGGAATAAATACCATGATCTCTCTGTTGTAATTACATCATTCACATACTTGTGAAAACAACATCCCCTTTGCTTGATTTACATCACACGACTCTATAGAAAAATACCATGATCTCTCTGTTGTAATTAAATCATTCACATACAGTGATAACTGCATCCCCTTTGCTTGAATTACATCACCTGACTATATGGAATGAAGACCACAGAATCTCGGTGGTAATTACATCATTCAACTAGAGTGAAGACCGCATCCCCTTTGCTTGATTTACATCACTTGACTCTATGGAATAAATACCATGATCTCTCTGTTGTAATTACATCATTCACATCTTTGTGAAAACAACATCCCCTTTGCTTGATTTACATCACACTGACTCTATGGAATAAATACCATGATCTCTCTGTTGTAATTATATCATTCACATACGGTGATAACGCATCCCCTTTGCTTGATTTACATCACACGACTCTATGGAATGAAGACCACGGATCTCTATGGAATAAATACCATGATCTCTCTGTTGTAATTACATCATTCACATACAATAACCGCATCCCCTTTGCTTGATTTACATCACACGACTCTATGGAATGAAGACCACAAAATCTCGGTGGTAATTACATCATTCACTAGAGTGAAAACCGCATCCCCTTTGCTTGATTTACATCACACGACTCTATGGAATAAATACCATGATCTCTCTGTTGTAATTACATCATTCACATACGTGAAAACAACATCCCCTTTGCTTGATTTACATCACACGCATCCCCATGATCTCTCTTGTAATTACATTCACATACACGATAACGACCCCTTTGCTTGATCACACGACTCTATGAATGAAGACCACAAAATCTCGGTGGTAATTACATCATTCAACTAGAGTGAAGACCGCATCCCCTTTGCTTGATTTACATCACACGACTCTATGGAATAAATACCATGATCTCTCTGTTGTAATTACATCATTCACATACTTGTGAAAACAACATCCCCTTTGCTTGATTTACATCACACGACTCTATGGAATAAATACCATGATCTCTCTGTTGTAATTATATCATTCACATACAAAGTGATAACCGCATCCCCTTTGCTTGATTTACATCACACTGACTCTATGGAATGAAGACCACACGGATGACTCTATGGAATAAATACCATGATCTCTCTGTTGTAATTACATCATTCACATACGAGTGAAAACCGCATCCCCTTTGCTTGATTTACATCACACGACTCTATGGAATAAATACCATGATCTCTCTGTTGTAATTACATCATTCACACTTGTGTGAAAACATCCCCTTTGCTTGATTTACATCACACTCTATGGAATAAATACCATGATCTCTCTGTTGTAATTACATCATTCACATACGGTGATAACCGCATCCCCTTTGCTTGATTTACATCACACGACTCTATGGAATGAAGACCACAAAATCTCGGTGGTAATTACATCATTCAACTAGAGTGAAGACCGCATCCCCTTTGCTTGATTTACATCACATGACTCTATGGAATAAATACCATGATCTCTCTGTTGTAATTACATCATTCACATACTGTGAAAACAGCATCCCCTTTGCTTGATTTACATCACCTGACTCTATGGAATAAATACCATGATCTCTCTGTTGTAATTACATCATTCACATACTGTGAAAACAACATCCCCTTTGCTTGATTTACATCACACGACTCTATCCATGATAGAAAAAAATACCATGATCTCTCTTTGTTGTAATTAAATCATTCACATTCACGGTGATAACTGCATCCCCTTTGCTTGAATTACATCACCTGACTATATGGAATGAAGACCACAGAATCTCGGTGGTAATTACATCATTCAACTAGAGTGAAGACCGCATCCCCTTTGCTTGATTTACATCACCTGACTCTATGGAATAAATACCATGATCTCTCTGTTGTAATTACATCATTCACATACTGTGAAAACAACATCCCCTTTGCTTGATTTACATCACCTGACTCTATGGAATAAATACCATGATCTCTCTGTTGTAATTATATCATTCACATACACTGATAACCGCATCCCCTTTGCTTGATTTACATCACCTGACTCTATGGAATGAAGACCACAAAATCTCGGTGGTAATTACATCATTCAACTAGAGTGAAGACCGCATCCCCTTTGCTTGATTTACATCACCTGACTCTATGGAATAAATACCATGATCTCTCTGTTGTAATTACATCATTCACATACTGTGAAAACAACATCCCCTTTGCTTGATTTACATCACCTGACTCTATGGAATAAATACCATGATCTCTCTGTTGTAATTACATCATTCACATACAGTGATAACCGCATCCCCTTTGCTTGATTTACATCACCTGACTCTATGGAATGAAGACCACAAAATCTCGGTGGTAATTACATCATTCAACTAGAGTGAAGACCGCATCCCCTTTGCTTGATTTACATCACACACTCTGTCTATGGAATAAATACCATGATCTCTCTCTCTGTTGTAATTACATCATTCACATACTGTGAAAACAGCATCCCCTTTGCTTGATTTACATCACCTGACTCTATGGAATAAATACCATGATCTCTCTGTTGTAATTACATCATTCACATACTGTGAAAACAGCATCCCCTTTGCTTGATTTACATCACCTGACTCTATAGAAAAAATACCATGATCTCTCTGTTGTAATTAAATCATTCACATACAGTGATAACTGCATCCCCTTTGCTTGAATTACATCACCTGACTATATGGAATGAAGACCACAGAATCTCGGTGGTAATTACATCATTCAACTAGAGTGAAGACCGCATCCCCTTTGCTTGATTTACATCACCTGACTCTATGGAATAAATACCATGATCTCTTTGCTTGATTTACATCACCTGACTCTATGGAATAAATACCATGATCTCTCTGTTGTAATTACATCATTCACATACTGTGAAAACAACATCCCCTTTGCTTGATTTACATCACCTGACTCTATGGAATAAATACCATGATCTCTCTGTTGTAATTAAATCATTCACATGATCTCTTTGCTTGATTTACATAATTATATGGAATCCATGATCTCTCTGTTGTAATTACATCATTCACATACGATGATAACCGCATCCCCTTTGCTTGATTTACATCACATGACTCTATGGAATGAAGACCACAAAATCTCGGTGGTAATTACATCATTCAACTAGAGTGAAGACCGCATCCCCTTTGCTTGATTTACATCACCTGACTCTATGGAATAAATACCATGATCTCTCTGTTGTAATTACATCATTCACATACTGTGAAAACAGCATCCCCTTTGCTTGATTTACATCACCTGACTCTATGGAATAAATACCATGATCTCTCTGTTGTAATTACATCATTCACATACAGTGATAACCGCATCCCCTTTGCTTGATTTACATCACCTGACTCTATGGAATGAAGACCACAAAATCTCGGTGGTAATTACATCATTCAACTAGAGTGAAGACCGCATCCCCTTTGCTTGATTTACATCACCTGACTCTATGGAATAAATACCATGATCTCTCTGTTGTAATTACATCATTCACATACTGTGAAAACAACATCCCCTTTGCTTGATTTACATCACCTGACTCTATGGAATAAATACCATGATCTCTCTGTTGTAATTACATCATTCACATACTATGATTTAAACAATAAATACATCCCCTTTGCTTGATTTACATCACATCGACTCTATGGAATAAATACCATGATCTCTCTCTCTGTGTTGTAATTACATCATTCACATACATCCCCTTTGTGATAACCGCATCCCCTTTGCTTGATTTACATCACCTGACTCTATGGAATGAAGACCACAAAATCTCGGTGGTAATTACATCATTCAACTAGAGTGAAGACCGCATCCCCTTTGCTTGATTTACATCACCGACTCTATGGAATAAATACCATGATCTCTCTGTTGTAATTACATCATTCACATACTGTGAAAACAACATCATCCCCTTTGCTTGATTTACATCACACGACTCTATGGAATAAATACCATGATCTCTCTGTTGTAATTACATCATTCACATACAGTGATAACCGCATCCCCTTTGCTTGATTTACATCACCTATGACTCTATGGAATTACATCACCACAAAATCTCTCTATGGAATGAAGACCACAAAATCTCGGTGGTAATTACATCATTCAACTAGAGTGAAGACCGCATCCCCTTTGCTTGATTTACATCACCTGACTCTATGGAATAAATACCATGATCTCTCTGTTGTAATTACATCATTCACATACTTTGAAAACAACATCCCCTTTGCTTGATTTACATCACCTGACTCTATGGAATAAATACCATGATCTCTCTGTTGTAATTACATCATTCACATACAGTGATAACCGCATCCCCTTTGCTTGATTTACATCACCTGACTCTATGGAATGAAGACCACAAAATCTCGGTGGTAATTACATCATTCAACTAGAGTGAAGACCGCATCCCCTTTGCTTGATTTACATCACTGACTCTATGGAAAAATACCACCATCTCTCTCTGTTGTAATTACATCATTCACATACTGTGAAAACAACATCCCCTTTGCTTGATTTACATCACCTGACTCTATGGAATAAATACCATGATCTCTCTGTTTAATTACATCATTCACATACTGTGAAAACAGCATCCCCTTTGCTTGATTTACATCACACTCTATGGAATGGAAAAATACCATGATCTCTCTGTTGTAATTACATCATCATTCATTTACATACGACTGATATGATCTCTCTGTTGTAATTACATCATTCATCCCCCCCTTTGTTGATTTACATCACACGACTCTATGGAATGAAGACCACAAAATCTCGGTGGTAATTACATCATTCAACTAGAGTGAAGACCGCATCCCCTTTGCTTGATTTACATCACCTGACTCTATGGAATAAATACCATGATCTCTCTGTTGTAATTACATCATTCACATACTGTGAAAACAGCATCCCCTTTGCTTGATTTACATTACTTGACTCTATGGAATAAATACCATGATCTCTCTGTTGTAATTATATCATTCACATACAGTGATAAACAATCCCCTTTGCTTGATTTACATCACCTGACTCTATCGAATGAAGACCACGGATGACTCTATGGAATAAATACCATGATCTCTCTGTTGTAATTACATCATTCACATACAGTGATAACCGCATCCCCTTTGCTTGATTTACATCACCTGACTCTATGGAATGAAGACCACAAAATCTCGGTGGTAATTACATCATTCAACTAGAGTGAAGACCATGCATCATTCAACTAGAGTGAAAACATCATTGCTTGATTTACATCACCTGACTCTATGGAATAAATACCATGATCTCTCTGTTGTAATTACATCATTCACATACAGTGATAAACCGCATCCCCTTTGCTTGATTTACATCACACGACTCTATGGAATGAAGACCACAAAATCTCGGTGGTAATTACATCATTCAACTAGAGTGAAGACCGCATCCCCTTTGCTTGATTTACATCACCTGACTCTATGGAATAAATACCATGATCTCTCTGTTGTAATTACATCATTCACATACTGTGAAAACAACATCCCCTTTGCTTGATTTACATCACTGACTCTATGGAATAAATACCATGATCTCTCTGTTGTAATTACATCATTCAATAAATACATGATCTCTCTGTTGTAATTATATCATTCACATACACGATAACATCCCCCTTTGCTTGATTTACATCACACGACTCTATGGAATGAAGACCACAAAATCTCGGTGGTAATTACATCATTCAACTAGAGTGAAGACCGCATCCCCTTTGCTTGATTTACATCACCTGACTCTATGGAATAAATACCATGATCTCTCTGTTGTAATTACATCATTCACATACAGTGAAAACAACATCCCCTTTGCTTGATTTACATCACCTGACTCTATGGAATAAATACCATGATCTCTCTGTTGTAATTACATCATTCACATACAGTGATAACATCCCCTTTGCTTGATTTACATCACACGACTCTATGGAATGAAGACCACAAAATCTCTACTGTTGTAATTACATCATTCACACTAGAGTGAAGACCGCATCCCCTTTGCTTGATTTACATCACCGACTCTATGGAATAAATACCATGATCTCTCTGTTGTAATTACATCATTCACATACTAGTGATAACAGCATCCCCTTTGCTTGATTTACATCACACGACTCTATGGAATAAATACCATGATCTCTCTGGTAATTACATCATTCACATAGAGTGAAAACGCATCCCCTTTGCTTGATTTACATCACCGACTCTATGGAATAAATACCATGATCTCTCTGTTGTAATTACATCATTCACATACACATGAAAACCGCATCCCCTGCTTGATTTACATCACACCTGACTCTATGGAATAAAGACCATGATCTCTCTGTTGTAATTACATCATTCAACTAGAGTGAAAACCGCATCCCCTTTGCTTGATTTACATCACTGACTCTATGGAATAAATACCATGATCTCTCTGTTGTAATTACATCATTCACATACTAGAGTGAAAACAACATCCCCTTTGCTTGATTTACATCACCTGACTCTATGGAATAAATACCATGATCTCTCTGTTGTAATTACATCATTCACATACAAAGTGATAAACGCATCCCCTTTGCTTGATTTACATCACCGACTATATGGAATGAAGACCACAAAATCTCGGTGGTAATTACATCATTCAACTAGAGTGAAGACCGCATCCCCTTTGCTTGATTTACATCACACTGACTCTATGGAATAAATACCATGATCTCTCTGTTGTAATTACATCATTCACATACTTTGTGAAAACAACATCCCCTTTGCTTGATTTACATCACCCGACTCTATGGAATAAATACCATGATCTCTCTGTTGTAATTATATCATTCACATACGGTGATAAACAATCCCCTTTGCTTGCTTGATTTACATCACCTTGACTCTATGAAACCATGAAGACCACAATACTAGTGAAGACGCATCGATTTACATCTCTATGGAATAAATACCATGATCTCTCTGTTGTAATTACATCATTCACATACGAGTGATAACCGCATCCCCTTTGCTTGATTTACATCACCTGACTCTATGGAATGAAGACCACAAAATCTCGGTGGTAATTACATCATTCAACTAGAGTGAAGACCGCATCCCCTTTGCTTGATTTACATCACCTGACTCTATGGAATAAATACCATGATCTCTCTGTTGTAATTACATCATTCACATACTGTGAAAACAACATCCCCTTTGCTTGATTTACATCACTTGACTCTATGGAATAAATACCATGATCTCTCTGTTGTAATTATATCATTCACATACAGTGATAACTGCATCCCCTTTGCTTGATTTACATCACCGACTCTACAATCACTGACTCATATGGAATGAAGACCACAAAATCTCGGTGGTAATTACATCATTCAACTAGAGTGAAGACCGCATCCCCTTTCCCCTTTGCTTGATTTACATCACCGACTCTATGGAATAAATACCATGATCTCTCTGTTGTAATTACATCATTCACATACTGTGAAAACAGCATCCCCTTTGCTTGATTTACATCACTTGACTCTATGGAATAAATACCATGATCTCTCTGTTGTAATTATATCATTCACATACAGTGATAACCGCATCCCCTTTGCTTGATTTACATCACATGACTCTATGGAATGAAGACCACAAAATCTCTCTGGTAATTACATCATTCAACTAGAGTGAAGAATAACGCATCCCCTTTGCTTGATTTACATCACCGACTCTATGGAATAAATACCATGATCTCTCTGTTGTAATTACATCATTCACATACGTGAAAACGCATCCCCTTTGCTTGATTTACATCACCGACTCTATGGAATAAATACCATGATCTCTCTGTTGTAATTACATCATTCACATACGGTGATAACCGCATCCCCTTTGCTTGATTTACATCACCGACTCTATGGAATGAAGACCACAAAATCTCGGTGGTAATTACATCATTCAACTAGAGTGAAGACCGCATCCCCTTTGCTTGATTTACATCACCTGACTCTATGGAATAAATACCATGATCTCTCTGTTACATCATAATTACATCATTCACATACTGTGAAAACATGCATCCCCTTTGCTTGATTTACATCACACGACTCTATGGAATAAATACCATGATCTCTCTGTTGTAATTACATCATTCACATACTTTGTGAAAACAACATCCCCTTTGCTTGATTTACATCACACGACTCTATGGAAAAATACCATGATCTCTCTGTTGTAATTAAATCATTCACATACGGTGATAACCGCATCCCCTTTGCTTGATTACATCACACGACTATATGGAATGAAGACCACAAAATCTCGGTGGTAATTACATCATTCAACTAGAGTGAAGACCGCATCCCCTTTGCTTGATTTACATCACCGACTCTATGGAATAAATACCATGATCTCTCTGTTGTAATTACATCATTCACATACTTTGTGAAAACAACATCCCCTTTGCTTGATTTACATCACCGACTCTATGGAATAAATACCATGATCTCTCTGTTGTAATTATATCATTCACATACGGTGATAACTGCATCCCCTTTGCTTGATTTACATCACATCCACAAAATCTCGAATTACATCATTCAACTAGAGTGAAGACCGCATCCCCTTTGCTTGATTTACATCACCTATGGAATAAATACCATGATCTCTCTGTTGTAATTACATCATTCACATACTTTGTGAAACCGCATCCCCTTTGCTTGATTTACATCACACGACTCTATGGAATAAATACCATGATCTCTCTGTTGTAATTACATCATTCACATACCCTTTGTGAAAACACTCTATGGATCCCCTTTGCTTGATTTACATCACACATCTATGAAAAAATCCCCCATTTACATCTCTATGGAATAAATACCATGATCTCTCTCTCGTTGTAATTAAATCATTCACATGATCTCTCTGTTGTAATTACATCATTCACATACGAGTGATAACCGCATCCCCTTTGCTTGATTTACATCACACGACTCTATGGAATGAAGACCACAAAATCTCGGTGGTAATTACATCATTCAACTAGAGTGAAGACCGCATCCCCTTTGCTTGATTTACATCACCTGACTCTATGGAATAAATACCATGATCTCTCTGTTGTAATTACATCATTCACATACTGTGAAAACAACATCCCCTTTGCTTGATTTACATCACCTGACTCTATGGAATAAATACCATGATCTCTCTGTTGTAATTATATCATTCACATACACTGATAACCGCATCCCCTTTGCTTGATTTACATCACCGACTCTCATGGAATGAAGACCACAAAATCTCGGTGGTAATTACATCATTCAACTAGAGTGAAGACCGCATCCCCTTTGCTTGATTTACATCACCGACTCTATGGAAATAAATACCATGATCTCTCTGTTGTAATTACATCATTCACATACTTTGTGAAAACAACATCCCCGCTTGATTTACATCACCTGACTCTATGGAATAAATACCATGATCTCTCTGTTGTAATTATATCATTCACATACAGTGATAACTGCATCCCCTTTGCTTGATTTACATCACCTGACTCTATCGAATGAAGACCACGGATGACTCTATGGAATAAATACCATGATCTCTCTGTTGTAATTACATCATTCACATACTGTGAAACACATCCCCTTTGCTTGATTTACATCACACGACTCTATGAATAAATACCATGATCTCTCTGTTGTAATTACATCATTCACATACAGTGATAACCGCATCCCCTTTGCTTGATTTACATCACCTGACTCTATGGAATAAATACCATGATCTCTCTGTTGTAATTACATCATTCACATACAGTGATAACCGCATCCCCTTTGCTTGATTTACATCACCTGACTCTATGGAATGAAGACCACAAAATCTCGGTGGTAATTACATCATTCAACTAGAGTGAAGACCGCATCCCCTTTGCTTGATTTACATCACCTGACTCTATGGAATAAATACCATGATCTCTCTGTTGTAATTACATCATTCACATACTGTGAAAACAACATCCCCTTTGCTTGATTTACATCACCGACTCTATGGAATAAATACCATGATCTCTCTGTTGTAATTACATCATTCACATACTGTGAAAACAGCATCCCCTTTGCTTGATTTACATCACCTGACTCTATAGAAAAAATACCATGATCTCTCTGTTGTAATTAAATCATTCACATACAGTGATAACTGCATCCCCTTTGCTTGAATTACATCACCTGACTATATGGAATGAAGACCACAAAATCTCGGTGGTAATTACATCATTCAACTAGAGTGAAGACCGCATCCCCTTTGCTTGATTTACATCACCTTTGACTCTATGGAATAAATACCATGATCTCTCTCGTTGTAATTACATCATTCACATACTGTGAAAACAACATCCCCTTTGCTTGATTTACATCACTTGACTCTATGGAATAAATACCATGATCTCTCTGTTGTAATTATATCATTCACATACAGTGATAACTGCATCCCCTTTGCTTGATTTACATCACCTGACTCTATGGAATGAAGACCACAAAATCTCGGAATTCATCATTCAACTGGAATAAATACCATGATCTCTCTGTTGTAATTACATCATTCACACTAGAGTGAAACCGCATCCCCTTTGCTTGATTTACATCACATCTTTGCTTCTATGGAATAAATACCATGATCTCTCTCTGTTGTAATTACATCATTCACATACTATGTGAAAACAACATCCCCTTTGCTTGATTTACATCACACGACTCTATGGAATAAATACCATGATCTCTCTGTTGTAATTACATCATTCACATACAGTGATAACCGCATCCCCTTTGCTTGATTTACATCACCTGACTCTATGGAATGAAGACCACAAAATCTCTCGGTAATTACATCATTCAACTAGAGTGAAGACCGCATCCCCTTTGCTTGATTTACATCACTTCTCTATGAATAAATACCATGATCTCTCTTGTTGTAATTACATCATTCACATACCGTGAAAACAACATCCCCTTTGCTTGATTTACATCACCGACTCTATGGAATAAATACCATGATCTCTCTGTTGTAATTACATCATTCACATACTTTTGTGAAAACAACATCCCCTTTGCTTGATTTACATCACATCACTTTGACTCTATGGAATAAATACCATGATCTCTCTGTTGTAATACCATGATCTCTCTGTTGTAATTAATCATTCACATACGATGATAATTCGCATCCCCTTTTGCTTGATTTACATCACCTGACTCTATGGAATGAAGACCACAAAATCTCGGTGGTAATTACATCATTCAACTAGAGTGAAGACCGCATCCCCTTTGCTTGATTTACATCACCTGACTCTATGGAATAAATACCATGATCTCTCTGTTGTAATTACATCATTCACATACTGTGAAAACAACATCCCCTTTGCTTGATTTACATCACCTGACTCTATGGAATAAATACCATGATCTCTCTGTTGTAATTATATCATTCACATACACTGATAACCGCATCCCCTTTGCTTGATTTACATCACCGACTCTATGAAATGATGAAAAGACCACAAAATCTCGACCACAAAATCTCGGTGGTAATTACATCATTCAACTAGAGTGAAGACCGCATCCCCTTTGCTTGATTTACATCACCTCGACTCTATGGAATAAATACCATGATCTCTCTGTTGTAATTACATCATTCACATACTGTGAAAACAACATCCCCTTTGCTTGATTTACATCACCTGACTCTATGGAATAAATACCATGATCTCTCTGTTGTAATTACATCATTCACATACAGTGATAACCGCATCCCCTTTGCTTGATTTACATCACCTGACTCTATGGAATGAAGACCACAAAATCTCGGTGGTAATTACATCATTCAACTAGAGTGAAGACCGCATCCCCTTTGCTTGATTTACATCACCTGACTCTATGGAATAAATACCATGATCTCTCTGTTGTAATTACATCATTCACAAACTGTGAAAACAGCATCCCCTTTGCTTGATTTACATCACCTGACTCTATGGAATAAATACCATGATCTCTCTGTTGTAATTACATCATTCACATACTGTGAAAACAGCATCCCCTTTGCTTGATTTACATCACCTGACTCTATAGAAAAAATACCATGATCTCTCTGTTGTAATTAAATCATTCACATACAGTGATAACTGCATCCCCTTTGCTTGAATTACATCACCCCTTTGCTTGACTCATATGGAATGAAGACCACATCATTCAATCTCGGTTGGTAATTACATCATTCATCACTAGAGTGAAGACCGCATCCCCTTTGCTTGATTTACATCACCGACTCTATGGAATAAATACCATGATCTCTCTGTTGTAATTACATCATTCACATACTGTGAAAACAACATCCCCTTTGCTTGATTTACATCACCTGACTCTATGGAATAAATACCATGATCTCTCTGTTGTAATTATATCATTCACATACACTGATAACCGAATCCCCTTTGCTTGATTTACATCACCTGACTCTATGGAATGAAGACCACAAAATCTCGGTGGTAATTACATCATTCAACTAGAGTGAAGACCGCATCCCCTTTGCTTGATTTACATCACCTGACTCTATGAAATAAATACCATGATCTCTCTGTTGTAATTACATCATTCACATACTGTGAAAACAACATCCCCTTTGCTTGATTTACATCACCTGACTCTATGGAATAAATACCATGATCTCTCTGTTGTAATTATATCATTCACATACATGGAATGATAACTCGCATCCCACATACGTTTGCTTGATTTACATCACCTTACTCTATCGAATGAAGACCACGGATGACTCTATGGAATAAATACCATGATCTCTCTGTTGTAATTACATCATTCACATACAGTGATAACCGCATCCCCTTTTCTTGATTTACATCACCTGACTCTATGGAATGAAGACCACAAAATCTCGGTGGTAATTACATCATTCAACTAGAGTGAAGACCGCAACCCCTTTGCTTGATTTACATCTCCTGACTCTATGGAATAAATACCATGATCTCTCTGTTGTAATTACATCATTCACATACAGTGATAACCGCATCCCTTTGCTTGATTTACATCACCTGACTCTATGGAATGAAGACCACAAAATCTCGGTGGTAATTACATCATTCAACTAGAGTGAAGACCGCATCCCCTTTGCTTGATTTACATCACCTGACTCTATGGAATAAATACCATGATCTCTCTGTTGTAATTACATCATTCACATACTGTGAAAACAACATCCCCTTTGCTTGATTTACATCACCTGACTCTATGGAATAAATACCATGATCTCTCTGTTGTAATTACATCATTCACATACGTGTGAAACCGCATCCCCTTTTGATTTACATCACCGACTTTACATCACCCGACTCATTCATCGAATGAAGACCACCCCTTTGCTTGATTTACATCACCTGACTCTATGGAATAAATACCATGATCTCTCTGTTGTAATTACATCATTCACATACAGTGATAACCGCATCCCCTTTGCTTGATTTACATCACCTGACTCTATGGAATGAAGACCACAAAATCTCGGTGGTAATTACATCATTCAACTAGAGTGAAGACCGCATCCCCTTTGCTTGATTTACATCACCTGACTCTATGGAATAAATACCATGATCTCTCTGTTGTAATTACATCATTCACATACAGTGAATAACCGCATCCCCTTTGCTTGATTTACATCACCTGACTCTATGGAATGAAGACCACAAAATCTCGGTGGTAATTACATCATTCAACTAGAGTGAAGACCGCATCCCCTTTGCTTGATTTACATCACCTCTATGGAATGACTCTATGGAATAAATACCATGATCTCTCTTGTTGTAATTACATCATTCACATACCATGATCTCTCTTGTAACATCATCACTTTGCTTGATTTACATCACCTGACTCTATGGAATAAATACCATGATCTCTCTGTTGTAATTATATCATTCACATACACTGATAACCGAATCCCCTTTGCTTGATTTACATCACCTGACTCTATGGAATGAAGACCACAAAATCTCGGTGGTAATTACATCATTCAACTAGAGTGAAGACCGCATCCCCTTTGCTTGATTTACATCACCTGACTCTATGAAATAAATACCATGATCTCTCTGTTGTAATTACATCATTCACATACTGTGAAAACAACATCCCCTTTGCTTGATTTACATCACCTGACTCTATGGAATAAATACCATGATCTCTCTGTTGTAATTATATCATTCACATACACTGATAACCGCATCCCCTTTGCTTGATTTACATCACCTGACTCTATGAATGAAGACCATGATCTCTCTGTTGTATTACATCATTCAATGAAAGACCGCACCCCTTTGCTTGATTTACATCACCTATGGAATAAATACCATGATCTCTCTGTTGTAATTACATCATTCACATACAAGTGAAAAACGCATCCCCTTTGCTTGATTTACATCACCGACTCTATGGAATAAATACCATGATCTCTCTCGTTGTAATTACATCATTCACATACAAGATAACCGCATCCCCTTTGCTTGATTTACATCACCTGACTCTATGGAATGAAGACCACAAAATCTCGGTGGTAATTACATCATTCAACTAGAGTGAAGACCGCATCCCCTTTGCTTGATTTACATCACCTGACTCTATATAAATAAATACCATGATCTCTCTGTTGTAATTACATCATTCACATACTGTGAAAACAACATCCCCTTTGCTTGATTTACATCACCTGACTCTATGGAATAAATACCATGATCTCTCTGTTGTAATTACATCATTCACATACAGTGAAAACAGCATCCCCTTTGCTTGATTTACATCACCTGACTCTATAGAAAAAATACCATGATCTCTCTGTTGTAATTAAATCATTCACATACAGTGATAACTGCATCCCCTTTGCTTGAATTACATCACCTGACTATATGGAATCACCCGACTCTATGAATGAACACAAATCTCGGTGGTAATTACATCATTCAACTAGAGTGAAGACCGCATCCCCTTTGCTTGATTTACATCACCTGACTCTATGGAATAAATACCATGATCTCTCTGTTGTAATTACATCATTCACATACTGTGAAAACAACATCCCCTTTGCTTGATTTACATCACCGACTCTATGGAATAAATACCATGATCTCTCTGTTGTAATTATATCATTCACATACAGTGATAACCGCATCCCCTTTGCTTGATTTACATCACCTGACTCTATGGAATGAAGACCACAAAATCTCGGTGGTAATTACATCATTCAACTAGAGTGAAGACCGCATCCCCTTTGCTTGATTTACATCACCTGACTCTATGGAATAAATACCATGATCTCTCTGTTGTAATTACATCATTCACATACTGTGAAAACAGCATCCCCTTTGCTTGATTTACATCACCTGACTCTATGGAATAAATACCATGATCTCTCTGTTGTAATTACATCATTCACATACACTGATAACCGCATCCCCTTTGCTTGATTTACATCACCTGACTCTATGGAATGAAGACCACAAAATCTCTCTCGGTAATTACATCATTCAACTAGAGTGAAGACCGCATCCCCTTTGCTTGATTTACATCACCTCTATGGAATGACTCTATGAATAAATACCATGATCTCTCTTACATGTAATTACATCATTCACAATTACATCATTCACATACGTGAACAACATCCCCTTTGCTTGATTTACATCACCTGACTCTATGGAATAAATACCATGATCTCTCTCGTTGTAATTACATCATTCACATACTATGAAAACAAGCATCCCCTTTGCTTGATTTACATCACCTGACTCTATGGAATAAATACCATGATCTCTCTGTTGTAATTAAATCATTCACATACAGTGATAACCGCATCCCCTTTGCTTGATTTACATCACCTGACTCTATGGAATGAAGACCACAAAATCTCGGTAATTACATAATTACATCATTCAACTCAGACTCTATGTGAAGACATCATTCATCCCCTTTGCTTGATTTACATCACCTAACTCTATGGAATAAATACCATGATCTCTCTCGTTGTAATTACATCATTCACATACTTGTGAAAACAACATCCCCTTTGCTTGATTTACATCACACGACTCTATGGAATAAATACCATGATCTCTCTGTTGTAATTACATCATTCACATACAATGATAACCGCATCCCCTTTGCTTGCTTGATTTACATCACCTGACTCTATGGAATGAAGACCACAAAATCTCGGTGGTAATTACATCATTCAACTAGAGTGAAGACCGCATCCCCTTTGCTTGATTTACATCACCTGACTCTATGGAATAAATACCATGATCTCTCTGTTGTAATTACATCATTCACAAACTGTGAAAACAGCATCCCCTTTGCTTGATTTACATCACCTGACTCTATGGAATAAATACCATGATCTCTCTGTTGTAATTACATCATTCACATACTGTGAAAACAACATCCCCTTTGCTTGATTTACATCACCTGACTCTATAGAAAAAATACCATGATCTCTCTGTTGTAATTAAATCATTCACATACAGTGATAACTGCATCCCCTTTGCTTGAATTACATCACCTGACTATATGGAATGAAGACCACAGAATCTCGGTGGTAATTACATCATTCAACTAGAGTGAAGACCGCATCCCCTTTGCTTGATTTACATCACCTGACTCTATGGAATAAATACCATGATCTCTCTGTTGTAATTACATCATTCACATACTGTGAAAACAACATCCCCTTTGCTTGATTTACATCACCTGACTCTATGGAATAAATACCATGATCTCTCTGTTGTAATTATATCATTCACATACAGTGATAACTGCATCCCCTTTGCTTGATTTACATCACCTGACTCTATCGAATGAAGACCACGGATGATTTCATCATGACTCTATGAATAAATACCATGATCTCTCTGTTGTAATTACATCATTCACATACAGAGTGAAACCGCATCCCCTTTGCTTGATTTACATCACCTCGACTCTATGGAATAAATACCATGATCTCTCTGTTGTAATTACATCATTCACATACTAGAGTGAAAACAACATCCCCTTTGCTTGATTTACATCACCTCGACTCTATGGAATAAATACCATGATCTCTCTCGTTGTAATTACATCATTCACATACAAAGATAAACCGCATCCCCTTTGCTTGATTTACATCACACCGACTCTATGGAATGAAGACCACAAAATCTCGGTGGTAATTACATCATTCAACTAGAGTGAAGACCGCATCCCCTTTGCTTGATTTACATCACCTGACTCTATGAAATAAATACCATGATCTCTCTGTTGTAATTACATCATTCACATACTGTGAAAACAACATCCCCTTTGCTTGATTTACATCACCTGACTCTATGGAATAAATACCATGATCTCTCTGTTGTAATTACATCATTCACATACAAAACAACATCATCCCTTTGCTTGATTTACATCACCTCTACTCTATGAAAAAATAAATACCATGATCTCTCTCACCGTTGTAATTACATCATTCACATTCACATACGTGATAACCGCATCCCCTTTGCTTGATTTACATCACCTGACTCTATGGAATGAAGACCACAAAATCTCGGTGGTAATTACATCATTCAACTAGAGTGAAGACCGCATCCCCTTTGCTTGATTTACATCACCTGACTCTATGGAATAAATACCATGATCTCTCTCGTGTAATTACATCATTCACATACTGTGAAAACAACATCCCCTTTGCTTGATTTACATCACCTGACTCTATGGAATAAATACCATGATCTCTCTGTTGTAATTATATCATTCACATACAGTGATAACCGCATCCCCTTTGCTTGATTTACATCACCTGACTCTATGGAATGAAGACCACAAAATCTCGGTGGTAATTACATCATTCAACTAGAGTGAAGACCGCATCCCCTTTGCTTGATTTACATCACCTGACTCTATGAAATAAATACCATGATCTCTCTGTTGTAATTACATCATTCATTACATCATTCACATACTGTGAAAACAACATCCCCTTTGCTTGATTTACATCACCTGACTCTATGGAATAAATACCATGATCTCTCTGTTGTAATTACATCATTCACATACACTGATAACCGCATCCCCTTTGCTTGATTTACATCACCTGACTCTATGGAATGAAGACCACAAAATCTCGGTGGTAATTACATCATTCAACATCATTCAACTAGAGTGAACCCGCATCCCCTTTGCTTGATTTACATCACCCGACTCTATGAAATAAATACCATGATCTCTCTCGTTGTAATTACATCATTCACATACCGTGAAAACAACATCCCCTTTGCTTGATTTACATCACCTGACTCTATGGAATAAATACCATGATCTCTCTCGTTGTAATTACATCATTCACATACTTATGAAAACCGCATCCCCTTTGCTTGATTTACATCACCTGACTCTATAGAAAAAATACCATGATCTCTCTGTTGTAATTAAATCATTCACATACAGTGATAACTGCATCCCCTTTGCTTGAATTACATCACCTGACTCTATGGAATGAAGACCACAAAATCTCGGTGGTAATTACATCATTCAACTAGAGTGAAGATTCAACTAGCATCCCCTTTGCTTGATTTACATCACCTGACTCTATGGAATAAATACCATGATCTCTCTCGTTGTAATTACATCATTCACATACTGTGAAAACAACATCCCCTTTGCTTGATTTACATCACCTGACTCTATGGAATAAATACCATGATCTCTCTGTTGTAATTATATCATTCACATACACTGATAACCGCATCCCCTTTGCTTGATTTACATCACCTGACTCTATGGAATGAAGACCACAAAATCTCTCGTGGTAATTACATCATTCAACTAGAGTGAAGACCGCATCCCCTTTGCTTGATTTACATCACCCGACTCTATGAAATAAATACCATGATCTCTCTCGTTGTAATTACATCATTCACATACCCCTTTGTGAAAACAACATCCCCTTTGCTTGATTTACATCACCCCCTTTGACTCTATGGAATAAATACCATGATCTCTCTCGTTGTAATTATATCATTCACATACAAAGATGATAACTTGCATCCCCTTTGCTTGATTTACATCACCTGACTCACATCGAATGAAGACCACGACACTCTATGGAATAAATACCATGATCTCTCTCTCTGTTGTAATTACATCATTCACATACAAGTGATAACCGCATCCCCTTTGCTTGATTTACATCACCCGACTCTATGGAATGAAGACCACAAAATCTCTCTCGTGGTAATTACATCATTCAACTAGAGAAAGACCGCAACCCCTTTGCTTGATTTACATCACCCCGACTCTATGGAATAAATACCATGATCTCTCTCGTTGTAATTACATCATTCACATACAGTGATAACCGCATCCCCTTTGCTTGATTTACATCACCTCGACTCTATGGAATGAAGACCACAAAATCTCGGTGGTAATTACATCATTCAACTAGAGTGAAGACCGCATCCCCTTTGCTTGATTTACATCACCCGACTCTATGGAATAAATACCATGATCTCTCTCGTTGTAATTACATCATTCACATACTGTGAAAACAACATCCCCTTTGCTTGATTTACATCACCCGACTCTATGGAATAAATACCATGATCTCTCTCGTTGTAATTACATCATTCACATACAAAGTGATAACCGCATCCCCTTTGCTTGATTTACATCACCCGACTCTATCGAATGAAGACCACGGATGACTCTACCAGCAATCTCTCGTGGTAATTACATCATTCAACTAGAGTGACCGCATCCCCTTTGCTTGATTTACATCACCCGACTCTATGAATAAATACCATGATCTCTCTCGTTGTAATTACATCATTCACATACAGTGATAACCGCATCCCCTTTGCTTGATTTACATCACCTGACTCTATGGAATGAAGACCACCATGATCTCTCTGTTGTAATTACATCATTCAACTAGAGTTGATTTACATCACCGATCCCCTTTGCTTGATTTACATCACCTTGACTCTATGGAATAAATACCATGATCTCTCTCGTTGTAATTACATCATTCACATACAGAGTGAAAACCGCATCCCCTTTGCTTGATTTACATCACCCGACTCTATGGAATGAAGACCACAAAATCTCGGTGGTAATTACATCATTCAACTAGAGTGAAGACCGCATCCCCTTTGCTTGATTTACATCACCCGACTCTATGGAATAAATACCATGATCTCTCTCGTTGTAATTACATCATTCACATACTGTGAAAACAACATCCCCTTTGCTTGATTTACATCACCCGACTCTATGGAATAAATACCATGATCTCTCTCGTTGTAATTATATCATTCACATACACCGATAACCGAATCCCCTTTGCTTGATTTACATCACCCCCTTTGACTCTATGGAATGAAGACCACAAAATCTCGGTGGTAATTACATCATTCAACTAGAGTGAAGACCGCATCCCCTTTGCTTGATTTACATCACCCGACTCTATGAAATAAATACCATGATCTCTCTCGTTGTAATTACATCATTCACATACCGTGAAAACAACATCCCCTTTGCTTGATTTACATCACCCGACTCTATGGAATAAATACCATGATCTCTCTCGTTGTAATTATATCATTCACATACAAAGTGATAACGCATCCCCTTTGCTTGATTTACATCACCCGACTCTATCGAATGAAGACCACGGATGACTCTATGGAATAAATACCATGATCTCTCTCGTTGTAATTACATCATTCACATACAAAGTGATAACCGCATCCCCTTTGCTTGATTTACATCACCTCGACTCTATGGAAAAAGACCACAAAATCTCTCTCGTAATTACATCATTCAACTAGAGTGAAGACCGCATCCCCTTTGCTTGATTTACATCCTCGACTCTATGGAATAAATACCATGATCTCTCTCGTTGTAATTACATCATTCACATACAGTGATAACCGCATCCCCTTTGCTTGATTTACATCACCCGACTCTATGGAATGAAGACCACAAAATCTCGGTGGTAATTACATCATTCAACTAGAGTGAAGACCGCATCCCCTTTGCTTGATTTACATCACCTCGACTCTATGGAATAAATACCATGATCTCTCTCGTTGTAATTACATCATTCACATACTTGAAAAACAACATCCCCTTTGCTTGATTTACATCACCCGACTCTATGGAATAAATACCATGATCTCTCTCGTTGTAATTACATCATTCACATACAAGTGATAACCGCATCCTCTTTGCTTGATTTACATCACCTGACTCTATGGAATGAAGACCACAAAATCTCAGTGGTAATTACATCATTCAACTAGTGTGAAGACCGCATCCCCTTTGCTTGATTTACATCACCTGACTCTATGAAATAAATACCATGATCTCTCTGTTGTAATTACATCATTCACAAACTGTGAAAACAGCATCCCCTTTGCTTGATTTACATCACCCGACTCTATGGAATAAATACCATGATCTCTCTCGTTGTAATTACATCATTCACATACTGTGAAAACAACATCCCCTTTGCTTGATTTACATCACCTGACTCTATAGAAAAAATACCATGATCTCTCTGTTGTAATTAAATCATTCACATACAGTGATAACTGCATCCCCTTTGCTTGAATTACATCACCTGACTATATGGAATGAAGACCACAGAATCTCGGTGGTAATTACATCATTCAACTAGAGTGAAGACCGCATCCCCTTTGCTTGATTTACATCACCTGACTCTATGGAATAAATACCATGATCTCTCTGTTGTAATTACATCATTCACATACTGTGAAAACAACATCCCCTTTGCTTGATTTACATCACCTGACTCTATGGAATAAATACCATGATCTCTCTGTTGTAATTATATCATTCACATACACTGATAACCGAATCCCCTTTGCTTGATTTACATCACCTGACTCTATGGAATGAAGACCACAAAATCTCGGTGGTAATTACATCATTCAACTAGAGTGAAGACCGCATCCCCTTTGCTTGATTTACATCACCCGACTCTATGAAATAGATACCATGATCTCTCTCGTTGTAATTACATCATTCACATACCGTGAAAACAACATCCCCTTTGCTTGATTTACATCACCCGACTCTATGGAATAAATACCATGATCTCTCTCGTTGTAATTATATCATTCACATACAAGTGATAACCGCATCCCCTTTGCTTGATTTACATCACCTCGACTCGAATATGACTCTATGGAATAAATACCATGATCTCTCTGTTGTAATTACATCATTCACATACAAAGGATAACCGCATCCCCTTTGCTTGATTTACATCACCTCGACTCTATGGAATGAAGACCACAAAATCTCGGTGGTAATTACATCATTCAACTAGAGTGAAGACCGCATCCCCTTTGCTTGATTTACATCACCCGACTCTATGGAATAAATACCATGATCTCTCTTGTTGTAATTACATCATTCACATACTGTGAAAAATACAATGATCTCTCTGTTGTAATTACATCCACATACAGTTTTTGCTTGATTTACATCACCCGACTCTATGGAATAAATACCATGATCTCTCTCGTTGTAATTACATCATTCACATACCGTGAAAAAAAATATCCCCTTTGCTTGATTTACATCACCCGACTCTATGGAATAAATACCATGATCTCTCTCGTTGTAATTACATCATTCACATACAAAGTGATAACCGCATCCCCTTTGCTTGATTTACATCACCCGACTCTATGGAATGAAGACCACAAAATCTCGGTGGTAATTACATCATTCAACTAGAGTGAAGACCGCATCCCCTTTGCTTGATTTACATCACCCGACTCTATGGAATAAATACCATGATCTCTCTCGTTGTAATTACATCATTCACATACTGTGAAAACAACATCCCCTTTGCTTGATTTACATCACCCGACTCTATGGAATAAATACCATGATCTCTCTCGTTGTAATTATATCATTCACATACACCGATAACCGCATCCCCTTTGCTTGATTTACATCACCCGACTCTATGGAATGAAGACCACAAAATCTCGGTGGTAATTACATCATTCAACTAGAGTGAAGACCGCATCCCCTTTGCTTGATTTACATCACCTCGACTCTATGAAATAAATACCATGATCTCTCTCGTTGTAATTACATCATTCACATACCTCGTTGTGAAAACAACATCCCCCCTTTGCTTGATTTACATCACCCGACTCTATGGAATAAATACCATGATCTCTCTCGTTGTAATTACATCATTCACATACAAGTGATAACCGCATCCCCTTTGCTTGATTTACATCACCTATGGAATAAATACCATGACTCTAATTACATCATTCATACCGTGAGACCACCTTTGCTTGATTTACATCACTCTCTAGGAATAAATACCATGATCTCTCTCGTTGTAATTACATCATTCACATACAAAGTGATAACCGCATCCCCTTTGCTTGATTTACATCACCTCGACTCTATGGAATGAAGACCACAAAATCTCTGGTAATTACATCATTCAACTAGAGTGAAGACCGCATCCCCTTTGCTTGATTTACATCACCCGACTCTATGGAATAAATACCATGATCTCTCTCGTTGTAATTACATCATTCACATACCGTGAAAACAAGATCCCCTTTGCTTGATTTACATCACCCGACTCTATGGAATAAATACCATGATCTCTCTCGTTGTAATTACATCATTCACATACCGTGAAAACAAGATCCCCTTTGCTTGATTTACATCACCCGACTCTATAGAAAAAATACCATGATCTCTCTCGTTGTAATTAAATCATTCACATACAAAGTGATAACCGCATCCCCTTTGCTTGAATTACATCACCCGACTATATGGAATGAAGACCACAAAAATCTCGGTGGTAATTACATCATTCAACTAGAGTGAAGACCGCATCCCCTTTGCTTGATTTACATCACCCGACTCTATGGAATAAATACCATGATCTCTCTCGTTGTAATTACATCATTCACATACCGTGAAAACAACATCCCCTTTGCTTGATTTACATCACCCGACTCTATGGAATAAATACCATGATCTCTCTCGTTGTAATTATATCATTCACATACACCGATAACCGCATCCCCTTTGCTTGATTTACATCACCCGACTCTATGGAATGAAGACCACAAAATCTCGGTGGTAATTACATCATTCAACTAGAGTGAAGACCGCATCCCCTTTGCTTGATTTACATCACCTCGACTCTATGAAATAAATACCATGATCTCTCTCGTTGTAATTACATCATTCACATACATCGTGAAAAACAACATCCCCTTTGCTTGATTTACATCACCCGACTCTATGGAATAAATACCATGATCTCTCTCGTTGTAATTATATCATTCATACAAGTGATAACGCATCCCCTTTGCTTGATTTACATCACCCGACTCTATCGAATGAAGACCACGGATGATCTCTATGGAATAAATACCATGATCTCTTGATTTACATCACCCGTAATTACATCATTCACACATCATTCACATACAAGATAACCGCATCCCCTTTGCTTGATTTACATCACCTCGACTCTATGGAATGAAGACCACAAAATCTCTCTCGTGGTAATTACATCATTCAACTAGAGTGAAGACCGCATCCCCTTTGCTTGATTTACATCACCCGACTCTATGGAATAAATACCATGATCTCTCTCGTTGTAATTACATCATTCACATACAAAGAATAACCGCATCCCCTTTGCTTGATTTACATCACCCGACTCTATGGAATGAAGACCACAAAATCTCGGTGGTAATTACATCATTCAACTAGAGTGAAGACCGCATCCCCTTTGCTTGATTTACATCACCTCGACTCTATGGAATAAATACCATGATCTCTCTCGTTGTAATTACATCATTCACATCGTGAAAACAACATCCCCTTTGCTTGATTTACATCACCCGACTCTATGGAATAAATACCATGATCTCTCTCGTTGTAATTACATCATTCACATACAAAGATAACCGCATCCCCTTTGCTTGATTTACATCACCCGACTCTATGGAATGAAGACCACAAAATCTCGAATAATACATCATTCAACTAGAGTGAAGACCGCATCCCCTTTGCTTGATTTACATCACCCGACTCTATGGAATAAATACCATGATCTCTCTGTTGTAATTACATCATTCACATACTGTGAAACCGCATCCCCTTTGCTTGATTTACATCACCCGACTCTATGGAATAAATACCATGATCTCTCTCGTTGTAATTACATCATTCACATACCGTGAAAACAACATCCCCTTTGCTTGATTTACATCACCCGACTCTATAGAAAAATACCATGATCTCTCTCGTTGTAATTAAATCATTCACATACAAAGTGATAACCGCATCCCCTTTGCTTGATTTACATCACCTCGACTCTATGGAATGAAGACCACAAAATCTCGGTGGTAATTACATTACTTCAACTAGAGTGAAGACCGCATCCCCTTTGCTTGATTTACATCACCCGACTCTATGGAATAAATACCATGATCTCTCTCGTTGTAATTACATCATTCACATACCGTGAAAACAACATCCCCTTTGCTTGATTTACATCACCCGACTCTATGGAATAAATACCATGATCTCTCTCGTTGTAATTATATCATTCACATACACCGATAACCGCATCCCCTTTGCTTGATTTACATCACCCGACTCTATGGAATGAAGACCACAAAATCTCGGTGGTAATTACATCATTCAACTAGAGTGAAGACCGCATCCCCTTTGCTTGATTTACATCACCCGACTCTATGAATGAAGACCATGATCTCTCGTTGTAATTACATCATCACATACTGTGAAAACCGCATCCCCTTTGCTTGATTTACATCACCTACTCTATGAATAAATACCATGATCTCTCTCGTTGTAATTACATCATTCACATACAAAGATAACCGCATCCCCTTTGCTTGATTTACATCACCCGACTCTATGGAATGAAGACCACAAAATCTCGGTGGTAATTACATCATTCAACTAGAGTGAAGACCGCATCCCCTTTGCTTGATTTACATCACCCGACTCTATGGAATAAATACCATGATCTCTCTCGTTGTAATTACATCATTCACATACAAGTGAAAACCGCATCCCCTTTGCTTGATTTACATCACCTCGACTCTATGGAATGAAGACCACAAAATCTCTCGTGGTAATTACATCATTCAACTAGAGTGAAGACCGCATCCCCTTTGCTTGATTTACATCACCCGACTCTATGGAATAAATACCATGATCTCTCTCGTTGTAATTACATCATTCACATACCGTGAAAACCGCATCCCCTTTGCTTGATTTACATCACCCGACTCTATGGAATAAATACCATGATCTCTCTCGTTGTAATTACATCATTCACATACCGTGAAAACAACATCCCCTTTGCTTGATTTACATCACCCGACTCTATCTCTCTGGAATAAATATTCACATACATGATCTCTCTTGATTTACATCACCCGACTTATGTAAATACCATGATCTCTCCGTTGTAATTACATCATTCACATACAAAGATAACCGCATCCCCTTTGCTTGATTTACATCACCCGACTCTATGGAATGAAGACCACAAAATCTCGGTGGTAATTACATCATTCAACTAGAGTGAAGACCGCATCCCCTTTGCTTGATTTACATCACCCGACTCTATGGAATAAATACCATGATCTCTCTCGTTGTAATTACATCATTCACATACCGTGAAAACAACATCCCCTTTGCTTGATTTACATCACCCGACTCTATGGAATAAATACCATGATCTCTCTCGTTGTAATTATATCATTCACATACAAAGTGATAACCGCATCCCCTTTGCTTGATTTACATCACCCACGACTCTATTACATCATTCAATGAAGACCATCCCCTTTGCTTGATGACTCTATGGAATAAATACCATGATCTCTCTCGTTGTAATTACATCATTCACATACAAAGTGATAACCGCATCCCCTTTGCTTGATTTACATCACCCGACTCTATGAATGAAGACCACAAAATCTCGGTGGTAATTACATCATTCAACTAGAGTGAAGACCGCCCCCTTTGCTTGATTTACATCACCCGACTCTATGGAATAAATACCATGATCTCTCTCGTTGTAATTACATCATTCACATACCGTGAAAACAACATCCCCTTTGCTTGATTTACATCACCTATGGAATAACTCTAATGGCTTGATTTACATCACCTCGACTCTATGGAATAAATACCATGATCTCTCTCGTTGTAATTACATCATTCACATACAAAGTGATAACCGCATCCCCTTTGCTTGATTTACATCACCTGACTCTATGGAATGAAGACCATGATCTCTCTGTTGTAATTACATCATTCACATACTAGAAAACCGCATCCCCTTTGCTTGATTTACATCACCCGACTCTATGGAATAAATACCATGATCTCTCTCGTTGTAATTACATCATTCACATACAAAGATAACCGCATCCCCTTTGCTTGATTTACATCACCCGACTCTATGGAATGAAGACCACAAAATCTCGGTGGTAATTACATCATTCAACTAGAGTGAAGACCGCATCCCCTTTGCTTGATTTACATCACCCGACTCTATGAAATAAATACCATGATCTCTCTCGTTGTAATTACATCATTCACATACCGTGAAAACAACATCCCCTTTGCTTGATTTACATCACCCGACTCTATGGAATAAATACCATGATCTCTCTCGTTGTAATTATATCATTCACATACATCACCTGACTGATAACCGCATCCCCTTTGCTTGATTTACATCACCCGACTCTATCGAATGAAGACCACGGATGACTCTATGGAATAAATACCATGATCTCTCTCGTTGTAATTACATCATTCACATACAAAGATAACCGCATCCCCTTTGCTTGATTTACATCACCCGACTCTATGGAATGAAGACCACAAAATCTCGGTGGTAATTACATCATTCAACTAGAGTGAAGACCGCAACCCCTTTGCTTGATTTACATCACCCGACTCTATGGAATAAATACCATGATCTCTCTCGTTGTAATTACATCATTCACATACAAGTGATAACCGCATCCCCTTTGCTTGATTTACATCACCCGACTCTATGGAATGAAGACCACAAAATCTCGGTGGTAATTACATCATTCAACTAGAGTGAAGAAGACCGCATCCCCTTTGCTTGATTTACATCACCTCTCTCTAACTCTATGGAATAAATACCATGATCTCTCTCGTTGTAATTACATCATTCACATACCGTGAAAACAACATCCCCTTTGCTTGATTTACATCACCCGACTCTATGGAATAAATACCATGATCTCTCTCGTTGTAATTACATCATTCACATACAAGTGATAACCGCATCCCCTTTGCTTGATTTACATCACCCGACTCTATGGAATGAAGACCACAAAATCTCTCTCGTGGTAATTACATCATTCAACTAGAGTGAAGACCGCATCCCCTTTGCTTGATTTACATCACCCGACTCTATGGAATAAATACCATGATCTCTCTCGTTGTAATTACATCATTCACATACACCGTGAAAACAACATCCCCTTTGCTTGATTTACATCACCCGACTCTATGGAATAAATACCATGATCTCTCTCGTTGTAATTACATCATTCACATACCGTGAAAACAAAGATCCCCCCTTTGCTTGATTTACATCACCCGACTCTATAGAAAAAATACCATGATCTCTCATTCACATACAAGTAATTACATCATTCACATACAAAGTGATAATCTCGGTGGTATCCCCTTTGCTTGATCCCCTTACATCACATCACCGACTCTATGGAATGAAGACCACCAAATCTCGGTGTAATTACATCATTCAACTAGAGTGAAGACCGCATCCCCTTTGCTTGATTTACATCACCCGACTCTATGGAATAAATACCATGATCTCTCTCGTTGTAATTACATCATTCACATACCGTGAAAACAACATCCCCTTTGCTTGATTTACATCACCCGACTCTATGGAATAAATACCATGATCTCTCTCGTTGTAATTACATCATTCACATACAGTGATAACCGCATCCCCTTTGCTTGATTTACATCACCCGACTCTATCGACCCCTTTGCTTGATTTACTCACCCGATGGAATAAATACCATGATCTCTCTCGTTGTAATTACATCATTCACATACAGATAACCGCATCCCCTTTGCTTGATTTACATCACCCGACTCTATGGAATGAAGACCACAAAATCTCGGTGGTAATTACATCATTCAACTAGAGTGAAGACCGCATCCCCTTTGCTTGATTTACATCACCCGACTCTATGAAATAAATACCATGATCTCTCTCGTTGTAATTACATCATTCACATACCGTGAAAACAACATCCCCTTTGCTTGATTTACATCACCCGACTCTATGGAATAAATACCATGATCTCTCTCGTTGTAATTATATCATTCACATACAAGTGATAAACCGCATCCCCTTTGCTTGATTTACATCACCCGACTCTATCGAATGAAGACCACGGATGACTCTATGGAATAAATACCATGATCTCTCTCGTTGTAATTACATCATTCACATACACAACATCCCCTTTGATAACCGCATCCCCTTTGCTTGATTTACATCACCTCGACTCTATGGAATGAAGACCACAAAATCTCGGTGTAATTACATCATTCAACTAGAGTGAAGACCGCATCGCATCCCCTTTGCTTGATTTACATCACCCGACTCTATGAAATAAATACCATGATCTCTCTCGTTGTAATTACATCATTCACATACCGTGAAAACAACATCCCCTTTGCTTGATTTACATCACCCGACTCTATGGAATAAATACCATGATCTCTCTCGTTGTAATTATATCATTCACATACAAAGTGATAATCATTCACATCCCCTTTGCTTGATTTACATCACCCGACTCTATCGAATGAAGACCACTCTCTCGTTGAATTACATCATGGAATCCCCTTTGCTTGATTTACATCACTCTCTATGGAATAAATACCATGATCTCTCTCGTTGTAATTACATCATTCACATACAAAGTGATAACCGCATCCCCTTTGCTTGATTTACATCACCCGACTCTATGGAATGAAGACCACAAAATCTCGGTGGTAATTACATCATTCAACTAGAGTGAAGACCGCATCCCCTTTGCTTGATTTACATCACCCGACTCTATGGAATAAATACCATGATCTCTCTCGTTGTAATTACATCATTCACATACAAGTAATAACCGCATCCCCTTTGCTTGATTTACACGCATCCCCTTTGCTTGATTTACATCACCCGACTCTATGGAATGAAGACCACAAAATCTCTCGTGGTAATTACATCATTCAACTAGAGTGAAGACCGCATCCCCTTTGCTTGATTTACATCACCTGACTCTATGGAATAAATACCATGATCTCTCTCGTTGTAATTACATCATTCACATACCGTGAAAACAACATCCCCTTTGCTTGATTTACATCACCCGACTCTATGGAATAAATACCATGATCTCTCTCGTTGTAATTACATCATTCACATACAAAGATAACCGCATCCCCTTTGCTTGATTTACATCACCCGACTCTATGGAATGAAGACCACAAAATCTCGGTGGTAATTACATCATTCAACTAGAGTGAAGACCGCATCCCCTTTGCTTGATTTACATCACCCGACTCTATGGAATAAATACCATGATCTCTCTCGTTGTAATTACATCATTCACATACCGTGAAAACAACATCCCCTTTGCTTGATTTACATCACCCGACTCTATGGAATAAATACCATGATCTCTCTCGTTGTAATTATATCATTCACATACAAAGTGATAACCGCATCCCCTTTGCTTGATTTACATCACCTCTCTATGACTCTATCGAATTAAGACCACCCCTTTGCTTGATTTACATCACCCGACTCTATGGAATAAATACCATGATCTCTCTCGTTGTAATTACATCATTCACATACAAAGTGATAACCGCATCCCCTTTGCTTGATTTACATCACCCGACTCTATGGAATGAAGACCACAAAATCTCGGTGGTAATTACATCATTCAACTAGAGTGAAGACCGCATCCCCTTTGCTTGATTTACATCACCAACGACTCTATGAAATAAATACCATGATCTCTCTCGTTGTAATTACATCATTCACATACCGTGAAAACAACATCCCCTTTGCTTGATTTACATCACCCGACTCTATGGAATAAATACCATGATCTCTCTCGTTGTAATTATATCATTCACATACAAGTGATAACCGCATCCCCTTTTTGCTTGATTTACATCACCCGACTCTATGGAATCTATCGAATGAAGATTCACACGGATGACCGCATCCCCTTTGGAATAAATACTATGGAATGAATACTCATGATCTCTCTTGTAATTACATCATTCACATACAAGAGTGAAACCGCATCCCCTTTGCTTGATTTACATCACCCGACTCTATGGAATGAAGACCACAAAATCTCTCGTGGTAATTACATCATTCAACTAGAGTGAAGACCGCAACCCCTTTGCTTGATTTACATCACCCGACTCTATGGAATAAATACCATGATCTCTCTCGTTGTAATTACATCATTCACATACAAAGAATAACCGCATCCCCTTTGCTTGATTTACATCACCCGACTCTATGGAATGAAGACCACAAAATCTCTGGTAATTACATCATTCAACTAGAGTGAAGACCGCATCCCCTTTGCTTGATTTACATCACCTACTCTATGGAATAAATACCATGATCTCTCTCGTTGTAATTACATCATTCACATACCGTGAAAACAACATCCCCTTTGCTTGATTTACATCACCCGACTCTATGGAATAAATACCATGATCTCTCTCGTTGTAATTACATCATTCACATACAAAGTGATAACCGCATCCCCTTTGCTTGATTTACATCACCCGACTCTATGGAATGAAGACCACAAAATCTCGGTGGTAATTACATCATTCAACTAGAGTGAAGACCGCATCCCCTTTGCTTGATTTACATCACCCGACTCTATGGAATAAATACCATGATCTCTCTCGTTGTAATTACATCATTCACATACCGTGAAAACAAAGCATCCCCTTTGCTTGATTTACATCACCCGACTCTATGGAATAAATACCATGATCTCTCTCGTTGTAATTACATCATTCACATACCGTGAAAACAACATCCCCTTTGCTTGATTTACATCACCCGACTCTATAGAAAAAATACCATGATCTCTCTCGTTGTAATTAAATCATTCACATACAAAGTGATAACCGCATCCCCTTTGCTTGATTTACATCACCCGACTATATGGAATGAAGACCACAAAATCTCGGTGGTAATTACATCATTCAACTAGAGTGAAGACCGCATCCCCTTTGCTTGATTTACATCACCCGACTCTATGGAATAAATACCATGATCTCTCTCGTTGTAATTACATCATTCACATACCGTGAAAACAACATCCCCTTTGCTTGATTTACATCACCCGACTCTATGGAATAAATACCATGATCTCTCTCGTTGTAATTATATCATTCACATACAAAGATAACCGCATCCCCTTTGCTTGATTTACATCACCCGACTCTATCGAATGAAGACCACGGATGACTCTTCATGGAATAAATACCATGAATCTCTCTCTCGTTGTAATTACATCATTCACATACAAAGTGATAACCGCATCCCCTTTGCTTGATTTACATCACCCGACTCTATGGAATGAAGACCACAAAATCTCTCCCCTTTGGTAATTACATCATTCAACTAGAGTGAAGACCGCATCCCCTTTGCTTGATTTACATCACCCGACTCTCTATGGAATAAATACCATGATCTCTCTCGTTGTAATTACATCATTCACATACCGTGAAAACAACATCCCCTTTGCTTGATTTACATCACCCGACTCTATGGAATAAATACCATGATCTCTCTCGTTGTAATTACATCATTCACATACAAGATAACCGCATCCCCTTTGCTTGATTTACATCACCCTCTATGCTTGAATACCATGATCTCTCTCATTACCGATTCATATCGAATGAAGACAACCCCTTTGCTTGATTTACATCACCCGACTCTATGAATAAAATACCATGATCTCTCTCGTTGTAATTACATCATTCACATACAAAGATAACCGCATCCCCTTTGCTTGATTTACATCACCCGACTCTATGGAATGAAGACCACAAAATCTCGGTGGTAATTACATCATTCAACTAGAGTGAAGACCGCATCCCCTTTGCTTGATTTACATCACCCGACTCTATGAAATAAATACCATGATCTCTCTCGTTGTAATTACATCATTCACATACCGTGAAAACAACATCCCCTTTGCTTGATTTACATCACCCGACTCTATGGAATAAATACCATGATCTCTCTCGTTGTAATTATATCATTCACATACAAAGTGATAACCGCATCCCCTTTGCTTGATTTACATCACCTCGACTCTATCGAATGAAGACCACGATGATCATCATTCAATGAAACCGCATACCATGACTCCATGATCTCTCTCATAATTACATCATTCACATACAAAGTGATAACCGCATCCCCTTTGCTTGATTTACATCACCCGACTCTATGGAATGAAGACCACAAAATCTCGTGGTAATTACATCATTCAACTAGAGTGAAGACCGCATCCCCTTTGCTTGATTTACATCACCCGACTCTATGGAATAAATACCATGATCTCTCTCGTTGTAATTACATCATTCACATACAAAGAATAACCGCATCCCCTTTGCTTGATTTACATCACCTCGACTCTATGGAATGAAGACCACAAAATCTCGGTGGTAATTACATCATTCAACTAGAGTGAAGACCGCATCCCCTTTGCTTGATTTACATCACCTACTCTATGGAATAAATACCATGATCTCTCTCGTTGTAATTACATCATTCACATACCGTGAAAACAACATCCCCTTTGCTTGATTTACATCACCCGACTCTATGGAATAAATACCATGATCTCTCTCGTTGTAATTACATCATTCACATACAAAGTGATAACCGCATCCCCTTTGCTTGATTTACATCACCCGACTCTATGGAATGAAGACCACAAAATCTCGGTGGTAATTACATCATTCAACTAGAGTGAAGACCGCATCCCCTTTGCTTGATTTACATCACCCGACTCTATGGAATAAATACCATGATCTCTCTCGTTGTAATTACATCATTCACATACCGTGAAAACAAAGCATCCCCTTTGCTTGATTTACATCACCCGACTCTATGGAATAAATACCATGATCTCTCTCGTTGTAATTACATCATTCACATACCGTGAAAACCGCATCCCCTTTGCTTGATTTACATCACCCGACTCTATGGAATAAATACCATGATCTCTCTCGTTGTAATTACATCATTCACATACAAGATGAAACCGCATCCCCTTTGCTTGATTTACATCACCCGACTCTATGGAATGAAGACCACAAAATCTCGGTGGTAATTACATCATTCAACTAGAGTGAAGACCGCATCCCCTTTGCTTGATTTACATCACCCGACTCTATGGAATAAATACCATGATCTCTCTCGTTGTAATTACATCATTCACATACCGTGAAAACAAAGCATCCCCTTTGCTTGATTTACATCACCCGACTCTATGGAATAAATACTCTCATGATCTCTCTCGTTGTAATTACATCATTCACATACAATACAGATAACCGCATCCCCTTTGCTTGATTTACATCACCCGACTCTATGGAATGAAGACCACAAAATCTCGGTGGTAATTACATCATTCAACTAGAGTGAAGACCGCATCCCCTTTGCTTGATTTACATCACCTACTCTATGGAATAAATACCATGATCTCTCTCGTTGTAATTACATCATTCACATACCGTGAAAACAACATCCCCTTTGCTTGATTTACATCACCCGACTCTATGGAATAAATACCATGATCTCTCTCGTTGTAATTACATCATTCACATACAAAGTGATAACCGCATCCCCTTTGCTTGATTTACATCACCCTATGACTCTATGGAATGAAGACCACAAAAATCTGATCTCGTGGTAATTACATCATTCAACTAGAGTGAAGACCGCATCCCCTTTGCTTGATTTACATCACCCGACTCTATGGAATAAATACCATGATCTCTCTCGTTGTAATTACATCATTCACATACCGTGAAAACCGCATCCCCTTTGCTTGATTTACATCACCCGACTCTATGGAATAAATACCATGATCTCTCTCGTTGTAATTACATCATTCACATACTGTGAAAACAAAGCATCCCCTTTGCTTGATTTACATCACCCGACTCTATGGAATAAATACCATGATCTCTCTCGTTGTAATTAATCATTCACATACACCGATAACCGCATCCCCTTTGCTTGATTTACATCACCCGACTCTATGGAATGAAGACCACAAAATCTCTCGTGGTAATTACATCATTCAACTAGAGTGAAGACCGCATCCCCTTTGCTTGATTTACATCACCCGACTCTATGAAATAAATACCATGATCTCTCTCGTTGTAATTACATCATTCACATACCGTGAAAACAACATCCCCTTTGCTTGATTTACATCACCCGACTCTATGGAATAAATACCATGATCTCTCTCGTTGTAATTATATCATTCACATACAAAGATAACCGCATCCCCTTTGCTTGATTTACATCACCCGACTCTATCGAATGAAGACCACTCTCTCGGATGACTCTATGGAATAAATACCATGATCTCTCTCGTTGTAATTACATCATTCACATACAAAGTGATAACCGCATCCCCTTTGCTTGATTTACATCACCCGACTCTATGGAATGAAGACCACAAAATCTCTGGTAATTACATCATTCAACTAGAGTGAAGACCGCATCCCCTTTGCTTGATTTACATCACCCGACTCTATGGAATAAATACCATGATCTCTCTCGTTGTAATTACATCATTCACATACAAAGTGAAACCGCATCCCCTTTGCTTGATTTACATCACCCGACTCTATGGAATGAAGACCACAAAATCTCTCTCGTTGTAATTACATCATTCAACTAGAGTGAAGACCGCATCCCCTTTGCTTGATTTACATCACCCGACTCTATGGAATAAATACCATGATCTCTCTCGTTGTAATTACATCATTCACATATTCACATAGAGTGAAAACCGCATCCCCTTTGCTTGATTTACATCACCTCGACTCTATGGAATAAATACCATGATCTCTCTCGTTGTAATTACATCATTCACATACCGTGAAAACCGCATCCCCTTTGCTTGATTTACATCACCCGACTCTATGGAATAAATACCATGATCTCTCTCGTTGTAATTACATCATTCACATACAAAGTGATAACCGCATCCCCTTTGCTTGATTTACATCACCCGACTCTATGGAATGAAGACCACAAAATCTCGGTGGTAATTACATCATTCAACTAGAGTGAAGACCGCATCCCCTTTGCTTGATTTACATCACCCGACTCTATGGAATAAATACCATGATCTCTCTCGTTGTAATTACATCATTCACATACCGTGAAAACAAAGATCCCCTTTGCTTGATTTACATCACCCGACTCTATGGAATAAATACCATGATCTCTCTCGTTGTAATTACATCATTCACATACAAAGTGATAACCGCATCCCCTTTGCTTGATTTACATCACCCGACTCTATGGAATGAAGACCACAAAATCTCGTACATGGTAATTACATCATTCAACTAGAGTGAAGACCGCATCCCCTTTGCTTGATTTACATCACCCGACTCTATGGAATAAATACCATGATCTCTCTCGTTGTAATTACATCATTCACATACCGTGAAAACAACATCCCCTTTGCTTGATTTACATCACCCGACTCTATGGAATAAATACCATGATCTCTCTCGTTGTAATTACATCATTCACATACAAGTGATAACCGCATCCCCTTTGCTTGATTTACATCACCCGACTCTATGGAATGAAGACCACAAAATCTCGTTGTAATTACATCATTCAACTAGAGTGAAGACCGCATCCCCTTTGCTTGATTTACATCACCCGACTCTATGGAATAAATACCATGATCTCTCTCGTTGTAATTACATCATTCACATACTGTGAAAACCGCATCCCCTTTGCTTGATTTACATCACCCGACTCTATGGAATAAATACCATGATCTCTCTCGTTGTAATTACATCATTCACATAATTACATCATTCACATACCGAAAAAGACAACATCCCCTTTGCTTGATTTACATCACCCGACTCTATGGAATAAATACCATGATCTCTCTCGTTGTAATTACATCATTCACATACAAGTGATAACCGCATCCCCTTTGCTTGATTTACATCACCCGACTCTATGGAATGAAGACCACAAAATCTCGGTGGTAATTACATCATTCAACTAGAGTGAAGACCGCATCCCCTTTGCTTGATTTACATCACCCGACTCTATGGAATAAATACCATGATCTCTCTCGTTGTAATTACATCATTCACATACCGTGAAAACAACATCCCCTTTGCTTGATTTACATCACCCGACTCTATGGAATAAATACCATGATCTCTCTTTGTAATTATATCATTCACATACAAGATAACCGCATCCCCTTTGCTTGATTTACATCACCTCGACTCTATGAATGAAGACCACGGATGACTCTATGGAATAAATACCATGATCTCTCTCGTTGTAATTACATCATTCACATACAAAGTGATAACCGCATCCCCTTTGCTTGATTTACATCACCTCGACTCTATGGAATGAAGACCACAAAATCTCGGTGTAATTACATCATTCAACTAGAGTGAAGACCGCATCCCCTTTGCTTGATTTACATCACCCGACTCTATGGAATAAATACCATGATCTCTCTCGTTGTAATTACATCATTCACATACAAAGTGAAAACCGCATCCCCTTTGCTTGATTTACATCACCCGACTCTATGGAATGAAGACCACAAAATCTCTCTGTTGTAATTACATCATTCAACTAGAGTGAAGACCGCATCCCCTTTGCTTGATTTACATCACCCGACTCTATGGAATAAATACCATGATCTCTCTCGTTGTAATTACATCATTCACATACAAAGTGAAAACCGCATCCCCTTTGCTTGATTTACATCACCTCGACTCTATGGAATAAATACCATGATCTCTCTCGTTGTAATTACATCATTCACATACAAAGAAAACCGCATCCCCTTTGCTTGATTTACATCACCCGACTCTATGGAATAAATACCATGATCTCTCTCGTTGTAATTACATCATTCACATACAAAGTGATAACCGCATCCCCTTTGCTTGATTTACATCACCCGACTCTATGGAATGAAGACCACAAAATCTCGGTGGTAATTACATCATTCAACTAGAGTGAAGACCGCATCCCCTTTGCTTGATTTACATCACCCGACTCTATGGAATAAATACCATGATCTCTCTCGTTGTAATTACATCATTCACATACCGTGAAAACAACATCCCCTTTGCTTGATTTACATCACCCGACTCTATGGAATAAATACCATGATCTCTCTCGTTGTAATTACATCATTCACATACAAGTGATAACCGCATCCCCTTTGCTTGATTTACATCACCCGACTCTATGGAATGAAGACCACAAAATCTCGTTGTAATTACATCATTCAACTAGAGTGAAGACCGCATCCCCTTTGCTTGATTTACATCACCCGACTCTATGGAATAAATACCATGATCTCTCTCGTTGTAATTACATCATTCACATACAAAGAAAACCGCATCCCCTTTGCTTGATTTACATCACCCGACTCTATGGAATAAATACCATGATCTCTCTCGTTGTAATTACATCATTCACATAAAGTGAAAACAACATCCCCTTTGCTTGATTTACATCACCCTCTACTCTATGGAATAAATACCATGATCTCTCTCGTTGTAATTACATCATTCACATACAAGTGATAACCGCATCCCCTTTGCTTGATTTACATCACCCGACTCTATGGAATGAAGACCACAAAATCTCGGTGGTAATTACATCATTCAACTAGAGTGAAGACCGCATCCCCTTTGCTTGATTTACATCACCCGACTCTATGGAATAAATACCATGATCTCTCTCGTTGTAATTACATCATTCACATACCGTGAAAACAACATCCCCTTTGCTTGATTTACATCACCCGACTCTATGGAATAAATACCATGATCTCTCTCGTTGTAATTACATCATTCACATACAAGAGTGAAACCGCATCCCCTTTGCTTGATTTACATCACCCGACTCTATGGAATGAAGACCACATAAAAGACCATCCCCTTTGCTCTCATCACCTCGTTGTAATTACATCATTCATTCACATACAGTGAAAACCCGCATCCCCTTTGCTTGATTTACATCACCCGACTCTATGGAATGAAGACCACAAAATCTCTCGTTGTAATTACATCATTCAACTAGAGTGAAGACCGCATCCCCTTTGCTTGATTTACATCACCCGACTCTATGGAATAAATACCATGATCTCTCTCGTTGTAATTACATCATTCACATACAAAGTGATAACCGCATCCCCTTTGCTTGATTTACATCACCCGACTCTATGGAATGAAGACCACAAAATCTCTCTCGTTGTAATTACATCATTCAACTAGAGTGAAGACCGCATCCCCTTTGCTTGATTTACATCACCCGACTCTATGGAATAAATACCATGATCTCTCTCGTTGTAATTACATCATTCACATACCGTGAAAACCGCATCCCCTTTGCTTGATTTACATCACCCGACTCTATGGAATAAATACCATGATCTCTCTCGTTGTAATTACATCATTCACATACCGTGAAAACCGCATCCCCTTTGCTTGATTTACATCACCCGACTCTATGGAATAAATACCATGATCTCTCTCGTTGTAATTACATCATTCACATACAAAGTGATAACCGCATCCCCTTTGCTTGATTTACATCACCCGACTCTATGGAATGAAGACCACAAAATCTCGTTGGTAATTACATCATTCAACTAGAGTGAAGACCGCATCCCCTTTGCTTGATTTACATCACCCGACTCTATGGAATAAATACCATGATCTCTCTCGTTGTAATTACATCATTCACATACCGTGAAAACAACATCCCCTTTGCTTGATTTACATCACCCGACTCTATGGAATAAATACCATGATCTCTCTCGTTGTAATTACATCATTCACATACAAAGTGATAACCGCATCCCCTTTGCTTGATTTACATCACCCGACTCTATGGAATGAAGACCACAAAATCTCTCGTTGGTAATTACATCATTCAACTAGAGTGAAGACCGCATCCCCTTTGCTTGATTTACATCACCCGACTCTATGGAATAAATACCATGATCTCTCTCGTTGTAATTACATCATTCACATACAGTGAAAACCGCATCCCCTTTGCTTGATTTACATCACCCGACTCTATGGAATAAATACCATGATCTCTCTCGTTGTAATTACATCATTCACATACAGTGAAAACCGCATCCCCTTTGCTTGATTTACATCACCCGACTCTATGGAATAAATACCATGATCTCTCTCGTTGTAATTACATCATTCACATACAGTGAAACCGCATCCCCTTTGCTTGATTTACATCACCCGACTCTATGGAATGAAGACCACAAAAATCTCGGTGTAATTACATCATTCAACTAGAGTGAAGACCGCATCCCCTTTGCTTGATTTACATCACCTCGACTCTATGGAATAAATACCATGATCTCTCTCGTTGTAATTACATCATTCACATACCGTGAAAACAACATCCCCTTTGCTTGATTTACATCACCCGACTCTATGGAATAAATACCATGATCTCTCTCGTAATTACATCATTCACATACAAAGTGAAACCGCATCCCCTTTGCTTGATTTACATCACCCGACTCTATGGAATTACAATTCCACAGAGTGATCTCTTGATTTACATCACCCGACTCTATGAATAAATACCATGATCTCTCTCGTTGTAATTACATCATTCACATACAGTGAAACCGCATCCCCTTTGCTTGATTTACATCACCCGACTCTATGGAATGAAGACCACAAAATCTCTCTCGTTGTAATTACATCATTCAACATAGAGTGAAGACCGCATCCCCTTTGCTTGATTTACATCACCCGACTCTATGGAATAAATACCATGATCTCTCTCGTTGTAATTACATCATTCACATACAAAGTGAAAACGCATCCCCTTTGCTTGATTTACATCACCCGACTCTATGGAATGAAGACCACAAAATCTCTCTGTTGTAATTACATCATTCAACTAGAGTGAAGACCGCATCCCCTTTGCTTGATTTACATCACCCGACTCTATGGAATAAATACCATGATCTCTCTCGTTGTAATTACATCATTCACATACAAGAGTGAAAACCCCTTTGCTTGATCCCCTTTGCTTGATTTACATCACCCGACTCTATGAATGCATCCCCTTTGCTTGATTTACATCACCCGATGGAATAAATACCATGATCTCTCTCGTTGTAATTACATCATTCACATACAGTGAAAACCGCATCCCCTTTGCTTGATTTACATCACCCGACTCTATGGAATGAAGACCACAATCTCTCTCGTTGTAATTACATCATTCAACTAGAGTGAAGACCGCATCCCCTTTGCTTGATTTACATCACCCGACTCTATGGAATAAATACCATGATCTCTCTCGTTGTAATTACATCATTCACATACAAAGAAACCGCATCCCCTTTGCTTGATTTACATCACCCGACTCTATGGAATGAAGACCACAAAATCTCTCTCGTTGTAATTACATCATTCAACTAGAGTGAAGACCGCATCCCCTTTGCTTGATTTACATCACCCGACTCTATGGAATAAATACCATGATCTCTCTCGTTGTAATTACATCATTCACATACAAAGTGAAAACCGCATCCCCTTTGCTTGATTTACATCACCTCGACTCTATGGAATAAATACCATGATCTCTCTCGTTGTAATTACATCATTCACATACAGTGAAGACCGCATCCCCTTTGCTTGATTTACATCACCCGACTCTATGGAATAAATACCATGATCTCTCTCGTTGTAATTACATCATTCACATACAAGTGAAAACCGCATCCCCTTTGCTTGATTTACATCACCCGACTCTATGGAATGAAGACCACAAAATCTCTCTCCCCTTTGTTGTAATTACATCATTCAACAACTAGAGTGAAGACCGCATCCCCTTTGCTTGATTTACATCACCCGACTCTATGGAATAAATACCATGATCTCTCTCGTTGTAATTACATCATTCACATACCGTGAAAACAACATCCCCTTTGCTTGATTTACATCACCCGACTCTATGGAATAAATACCATGATCTCTCTCGTTGTAATTACATCATTCACATACAAAGAAAACCGCATCCCCTTTGCTTGATTTACATCACCCGACTCTATGGAATGAAGACCACAAAATCTCTCGTTGTAATTACATCATTCAACTAGAGTGAAGACCGCATCCCCTTTGCTTGATTTACATCACCCGACTCTATGGAATAAATACCATGATCTCTCTCGTTGTAATTACATCATTCACATACAAATGAAAACCGCATCCCCTTTGCTTGATTTACATCACCCGACTCTATGGAATAAATACCATGATCTCTCTCGTTGTAATTACATCATTCACATACAAGAGTGAAAACCGCATCCCCTTTGCTTGATTTACATCACCCGACTCTATGGAATGAAGACCACAATCTCTCTCGTTGTAATTACATCATTCAACTAGAGTGAAGACCGCATCCCCTTTGCTTGATTTACATCACCCGACTCTATGGAATAAATACCATGATCTCTCTCGTTGTAATTACATCATTCACATACAAAGAAACCGCATCCCCTTTGCTTGATTTACATCACCCGACTCTATGGAATGAAGACCACAATCTCTCGTTGTAATTACATCATTCAACTAGAGTGAAGACCGCATCCCCTTTGCTTGATTTACATCACCCGACTCTATGGAATAAATACCATGATCTCTCTCGTTGTAATTACATCATTCACATACAAGTGAAAACAACATCCCCTTTGCTTGATTTACATCACCCGACTCTATGGAATAAATACCATGATCTCTCTCGTTGTAATTACATCATTCACATACAGTGAAACCGCATCCCCTTTGCTTGATTTACATCACCCGACTCTATGGAATGAAGACCACATCACCCGACTCTATGGAATAATCTCTCTCTGTTGTAATTACATCATTCAACTAGAGTGAAGACCGCATCCCCTTTGCTTGATTTACATCACCCGACTCTATGGAATAAATACCATGATCTCTCTCGTTGTAATTACATCATTCACATACAGTGAAAACCGCATCCCCTTTGCTTGATTTACATCACCCGACTCTATGGAATAAATACCATGATCTCTCATTCGTTGTAATTACATCATTCAACTACAGTGAAACCGCATCCCCTTTGCTTGATTTACATCACCCGACTCTATGGAATAAATACCATGATCTCTCTCCGTTGTAATTACATCATTCACATACAGTGAAAACCGCATCCCCTTTGCTTGATTTACATCACCCGACTCTATGGAATGAAGACCACAATCTCTCTCGTTGTAATTACATCATTCAACTAGAGTGAAGACCGCATCCCCTTTGCTTGATTTACATCACCCGACTCTATGGAATAAATACCATGATCTCTCTCGTTGTAATTACATCATTCACATACAAGTGAAACCGCATCCCCTTTGCTTGATTTACATCACCCGACTCTATGGAATGAAGACCACATGATCTCTCTCGTTGTAATTACATCATTCAACTAGAGTGAAACCGCATCCCCTTTGCTTGATTTACATCACCCGACTCTATGGAATAAATACCATGATCTCTCTCGTTGTAATTACATCATTCACATACAAGTGAAAACCGCATCCCCTTTGCTTGATTTACATCACCCGACTCTATGGAATAAATACCATGATCTCTCTCGTTGTAATTACATCATTCACATACAGAGTGAAAACCGCATCCCCTTTGCTTGATTTACATCACCCGACTCTATGGAATAAATACCATGATCTCTCTCGTTGTAATTACATCATTCACATACAGTGAAAACCGCATCCCCTTTGCTTGATTTACATCACCCGACTCTATGGAATGAAGACCACAAAATCTCTCGTTGTAATTACATCATTCAACTAGAGTGAAGACCGCATCCCCTTTGCTTGATTTACATCACCCGACTCTATGGAATAAATACCATGATCTCTCTCGTTGTAATTACATCATTCACATAGAGTGAAAACCGCATCCCCTTTGCTTGATTTACATCACCCGACTCTATGGAATAAATACCATGATCTCTCTCGTTGTAATTACATCATTCACATACAAAGTGAAACCGCATCCCCTTTGCTTGATTTACATCACCCGACTCTATGGAATGAAGACCACAAAATCTCTCGTTGTAATTACATCATTCAACTAGAGTGAAGACCGCATCCCCTTTGCTTGATTTACATCACCCGACTCTATGGAATAAATACCATGATCTCTCTCGTTGTAATTACATCATTCACATACAAGTGAAAACCGCATCCCCTTTGCTTGATTTACATCACCCGACTCTATGGAATAAATACCATGATCTCTCTCGTTGTAATTACATCATTCACATACAGTGAAAACCGCATCCCCTTTGCTTGATTTACATCACCCGACTCTATGGAATAAATACCATGATCTCTCTCGTTGTAATTACATCATTCACATACAAAGAAAACCGCATCCCCTTTGCTTGATTTACATCACCCGACTCTATGGAATGAAGACCATGAATCTCTCGTTGTAATTACATCATTCAACTAGAGTGAAGACCGCATCCCCTTTGCTTGATTTACATCACCCGACTCTATGGAATAAATACCATGATCTCTCTCGTTGTAATTACATCATTCACATACCGTACAAAGTGAAAACCGCATCCCCTTTGCTTGATTTACATCACCCGACTCTATGGAATAAATACCATGATCTCTCTCGTTGTAATTACATCATTCACATAGAGTGAAGACCGCATCCCCTTTGCTTGATTTACATCACCCGACTCTATGGAATAAATACCATGATCTCTCCGTTGTAATTACATCATTCACATACAAGTGAAAACCGCATCCCCTTTGCTTGATTTACATCACCCGACTCTATGGAATGAAGACCACATCTCTCTCGTTGTAATTACATCATTCAACATAGAGTGAAAACCGCATCCCCTTTGCTTGATTTACATCACCCGACTCTATGGAATAAATACCATGATCTCTCTCGTTGTAATTACATCATTCACATACAAAGTGAAACCGCATCCCCTTTGCTTGATTTACATCACCCGACTCTATGGAATGAAGACCACAATCTCTCGTTGTAATTACATCATTCAACTAGAGTGAAGACCGCATCCCCTTTGCTTGATTTACATCACCCGACTCTATGGAATAAATACCATGATCTCTCTCGTTGTAATTACATCATTCACATACAAGTGAAAACCGCATCCCCTTTGCTTGATTTACATCACCCGACTCTATGGAATAAATACCATGATCTCTCTCGTTGTAATTACATCATTCACATACAGTGAAAACCGCATCCCCTTTGCTTGATTTACATCACCTCGACTCTATGGAATAAATACCATGATCTCTCTCGTTGTAATTACATCATTCACATACAAAGTGAAAACCGCATCCCCTTTGCTTGATTTACATCACCCGACTCTATGGAATGAAGACCACAAAATCTCTCTCGTAATTAATCATTCAACTAGAGTGAAGACCGCATCCCCTTTGCTTGATTTACATCACCCGACTCTATGGAATAAATACCATGATCTCTCTCGTTGTAATTACATCATTCACATACCGTGAAAACCGCATCCCCTTTGCTTGATTTACATCACCCGACTCTATGGAATAAATACCATGATCTCTCTCGTTGTAATTACATCATTCACATACAAGTGAAAACCGCATCCCCTTTGCTTGATTTACATCACCCGACTCTATGGAATGAAGACCACAAAATCTCGTTGTAATTACATCATTCAACTAGAGTGAAGACCGCATCCCCTTTGCTTGATTTACATCACCCGACTCTATGGAATATATACCATGATCTCTCTCGTTGTAATTACATCATTCACATACAGTGAAAACCGCATCCCCTTTGCTTGATTTACATCACCCGACTCTATGGAATAAATACCATGATCTCTCTCGTTGTAATTACATCATTCACATACAAAGTGAAAACCGCATCCCCTTTGCTTGATTTACATCACCCGACTCTATGGAATATATACCATGATCTCTCTCGTTGTAATTACATCATTCACATACAAAGAAAACCGCATCCCCTTTGCTTGATTTACATCACCCGACTCTATGGAATGAAGACCATGATCTCTCTCTCTCGTTGTAATTACATCATTCAACTAGAGTGAAGACCGCATCCCCTTTGCTTGATTTACATCACCCGACTCTATGGAATAAATACCATGATCTCTCTCGTTGTAATTACATCATTCACATACAGTGAAAACCGCATCCCCTTTGCTTGATTTACATCACCCGACTCTATGGAATAAATACCATGATCTCTCTCGTTGTAATTACATCATTCACATACAGTGAAAACCGCATCCCCTTTGCTTGATTTACATCACCTCGACTCTATGGAATAAGACCATGATCTCTCTCGTTGTAATTACATCATTCACATACAAAGTGAAGACCGCATCCCCTTTGCTTGATTTACATCACCCGACTCTATGGAATGAAGACCACAAAATCTCTCTCGTTGTAATTACATCATTCAACATAGAGTGAAAAACCGCATCCCCTTTGCTTGATTTACATCACCCGACTCTATGGAATAAATACCATGATCTCTCTCGTTGTAATTACATCATTCACATACAAGTGAAACCGCATCCCCTTTGCTTGATTTACATCACCCGACTCTATGGAATGAAGACCACAAAATCTCTCGTTGTAATTACATCATTCAACTAGAGTGAAGACCGCATCCCCTTTGCTTGATTTACATCACCCGACTCTATGGAATAAATACCATGATCTCTCTCGTTGTAATTACATCATTCACATACAGTGAAAACCGCATCCCCTTTGCTTGATTTACATCACCCGACTCTATGGAATAAATACCATGATCTCTCTCGTTGTAATTACATCATTCACATACAGTGAAAACCGCATCCCCTTTGCTTGATTTACATCACCCGACTCTATGGAATAAATACCATGATCTCTCTCGTTGTAATTACATCATTCACATACAAGAGTGAAACCGCATCCCCTTTGCTTGATTTACATCACCCGACTCTATGGAATGAAGACCACAAAATCTCTCTGTTGTAATTACATCATTCAACTAGAGTGAAGACCGCATCCCCTTTGCTTGATTTACATCACCCGACTCTATGGAATAAATACCATGATCTCTCTCGTTGTAATTACATCATTCACATACCGTGAAAACCGCATCCCCTTTGCTTGATTTACATCACCCGACTCTATGGAATAAATACCATGATCTCTCTCGTTGTAATTACATCATTCACATACAAAGTGAAACCGCATCCCCTTTGCTTGATTTACATCACCCGACTCTATGGAATGAAGACCACAAAATCTCTCTCGTTGTAATTACATCATTCAACTAGAGTGAAGACCGCATCCCCTTTGCTTGATTTACATCACCCGACTCTATGGAATAAATACCATGATCTCTCTCGTTGTAATTACATCATTCACATACAAAGAAAACCGCATCCCCTTTGCTTGATTTACATCACCCGACTCTATGGAATAAATACCATGATCTCTCTCGTTGTAATTACATCATTCACATACAAAGGAAACCGCATCCCCTTTGCTTGATTTACATCACCCGACTCTATGGAATAAAGACCACAATCTCTCTCGTTGTAATTACATCATTCAACTAGAGTGAAGACCGCATCCCCTTTGCTTGATTTACATCACCCGACTCTATGGAATAAATACCATGATCTCTCTCGTTGTAATTACATCATTCACATACAAAGTGAAAACCGCATCCCCTTTGCTTGATTTACATCACCCGACTCTATGGAATGAAGACCACAATCTCTCTCGTTGTAATTACATCATTCAACTAGAGTGAAGACCGCATCCCCTTTGCTTGATTTACATCACCCGACTCTATGGAATAAATACCATGATCTCTCTCGTTGTAATTACATCATTCACATACTAGAGTGTGAAAACCGCATCCCCTTTGCTTGATTTACATCACCCGACTCTATGGAATAAATACCATGATCTTCTCGTTGTAATTACATCATTCACATACAAAGTGAAAACCGCATCCCCTTTGCTTGATTTACATCACCCGACTCTATGGAATGAAGACCACAATCTCTCTCGTTGTAATTACATCATTCAACTAGAGTGAAGACCGCATCCCCTTTGCTTGATTTACATCACCCGACTCTATGGAATAAATACCATGATCTCTCTCGTTGTAATTACATCATTCACATACAGTGAAAACCGCATCCCCTTTGCTTGATTTACATCACCCGACTCTATGGAATAAATACCATGATCTCTCTCGTTGTAATTACATCATTCACATACAAAGTGAAAACCGCATCCCCTTTGCTTGATTTACATCACCCGACTCTATGGAATAAGATACCATGATCTCTCTCGTTGTAATTACATCATTCACATACAAGTGAAACCGCATCCCCTTTGCTTGATTTACATCACCCGACTCTATGGAATGAAGACCACACATGAATCTCTCTCGTTGTAATTACATCATCATTCAACTAGAGTGAAGACCGCATCCCCTTTGCTTGATTTACATCACCCGACTCTATGGAATAAATACCATGATCTCTCTCGTTGTAATTACATCATTCACATACAAAGAAAACCGCATCCCCTTTGCTTGATTTACATCACCCGACTCTATGGAATGAAGACCACAAAATCTCTCGTTGTAATTACATCATTCAACTAGAGTGAAGACCGCATCCCCTTTGCTTGATTTACATCACCCGACTCTATGGAATAAATACCATGATCTCTCTCGTTGTAATTACATCATTCACATACAAGAGTGAAAACCGCATCCCCTTTGCTTGATTTACATCACCCGACTCTATGGAATAAATACCATGATCTCTCTCGTTGTAATTACATCATTCACATACAAAGAAAACCGCATCCCCTTTGCTTGATTTACATCACCCGACTCTATGGAATAAATACCATGATCTCTCTCGTTGTAATTACATCATTCACATACAAGTGAAAACCGCATCCCCTTTGCTTGATTTACATCACCCGACTCTATGGAATGAAGACCACAATCTCTCTGTTGTAATTACATCATTCAACTAGAGTGAAGACCGCATCCCCTTTGCTTGATTTACATCACCCGACTCTATGGAATAAATACCATGATCTCTCTCGTTGTAATTACATCATTCACATACCGTGAGTGAAAACCGCATCCCCTTTGCTTGATTTACATCACCCGACTCTATGGAATAAATACCATGATCTCTCTCGTTGTAATTACATCATTCACATACAGTGAAACCGCATCCCCTTTGCTTGATTTACATCACCCGACTCTATGGAATGAAGACCATGATCTCTCTCGTTGTAATTACATCATTCAACTAGAGTGAAGACCGCATCCCCTTTGCTTGATTTACATCACCCGACTCTATGGAATAAATACCATGATCTCTCTCGTTGTAATTACATCATTCACATACAAAGTGAAAACCGCATCCCCTTTGCTTGATTTACATCACCCGACTCTATGGAATAAATACCATGATCTCTCTCGTTGTAATTACATCATTCACATACAGTGAAACCGCATCCCCTTTGCTTGATTTACATCACCCGACTCTATGGAATAAGACCATGATCTCTCGTTGTAATTACATCATTCAACTAGAGTGAAGACCGCATCCCCTTTGCTTGATTTACATCACCCGACTCTATGGAATAAATACCATGATCTCTCTCGTTGTAATTACATCATTCACATACAAAGTGAAAACCGCATCCCCTTTGCTTGATTTACATCACCCGACTCTATGGAATGAAGACCACAATCTCTCTCGTTGTAATTACATCATTCAACTAGAGTGAAGACCGCATCCCCTTTGCTTGATTTACATCACCCGACTCTATGGAATATATACCATGATCTCTCTCGTTGTAATTACATCATTCACATACAAAGTGAAAACCGCATCCCCTTTGCTTGATTTACATCACCCGACTCTATGGAATAAATACCAGATCTCTCTCGTTGTAATTACATCATTCACATACAAGTGAAAACCGCATCCCCTTTGCTTGATTTACATCACCCGACTCTATGGAATGAAGACCACAAAATCTCTCGTTGTAATTACATCATTCAACTAGAGTGAAGACCGCATCCCCTTTGCTTGATTTACATCACCCGACTCTATGGAATAAATACCATGATCTCTCTCGTTGTAATTACATCATTCACATACAAAGTGAAAACCGCATCCCCTTTGCTTGATTTACATCACCCGACTCTATGGAATAAGATACCATGATCTCTCTCGTTGTAATTACATCATTCACACTACAGTGAAAACCGCATCCCCTTTGCTTGATTTACATCACCCGACTCTATGGAATAATACCATGATCTCTCTCGTTGTAATTACATCATTCACATACAAGTGAAAACCGCATCCCCTTTGCTTGATTTACATCACCCGACTCTATGGAATGAAGACCACAAAATCTCTCGTTGTAATTACATCATTCAACTAGAGTGAAGACCGCATCCCCTTTGCTTGATTTACATCACCCGACTCTATGGAATATATACCATGATCTCTCTCGTTGTAATTACATCATTCACATACAAAGTGAAAACCGCATCCCCTTTGCTTGATTTACATCACCCGACTCTATGGAATAAGACCATGATCTCTCTCGTTGTAATTACATCATTCACATAGAGTGAAAACCGCATCCCCTTTGCTTGATTTACATCACCCGACTCTATGGAATAAGACCATGATCTCTCTCGTTGTAATTACATCATTCACATAGAGTGAAAACCGCATCCCCTTTGCTTGATTTACATCACCCGACTCTATGGAATATATACCATGATCTCTCTCGTTGTAATTACATCATTCACATACAAAGGAAAACCGCATCCCCTTTGCTTGATTTACATCACCCGACTCTATGGAATGAAGACCACATCTCTCTCGTTGTAATTACATCATTCAACTAGAGTGAAGACCGCATCCCCTTTGCTTGATTTACATCACCCGACTCTATGGAATATATACCATGATCTCTCTCGTTGTAATTACATCATTCACATACAAAGTGAAAACCGCATCCCCTTTGCTTGATTTACATCACCCGACTCTATGGAATGAAGACCATGATCTCTCTCTCGTTGTAATTACATCATTCAACTAGAGTGAAGACCGCATCCCCTTTGCTTGATTTACATCACCCGACTCTATGGAATATATACCATGATCTCTCTCGTTGTAATTACATCATTCACATACAAAGAAAACCGCATCCCCTTTGCTTGATTTACATCACCCGACTCTATGGAATAAGATACCATGATCTCTCTCGTTGTAATTACATCATTCAATAGAGTGAAGACCGCATCCCCTTTGCTTGATTTACATCACCCGACTCTATGGAATAAATACCATGATCTCTCTCGTTGTAATTACATCATTCACATACAAGTGAAAACCGCATCCCCTTTGCTTGATTTACATCACCCGACTCTATGGAATGAAGACCACAAAATCTCTCGTTGTAATTACATCATTCAACTAGAGTGAAGACCGCATCCCCTTTGCTTGATTTACATCACCCGACTCTATGGAATAAATACCATGATCTCTCTCGTTGTAATTACATCATTCACATACCGTGAAAACCGCATCCCCTTTGCTTGATTTACATCACCCGACTCTATGGAATATATACCATGATCTCTCTCGTTGTAATTACATCATTCACATACAAAGAAAACCGCATCCCCTTTGCTTGATTTACATCACCCGACTCTATGGAATGAAGACCATGAATCTCTCGTTGTAATTACATCATTCAACTAGAGTGAAGACCGCATCCCCTTTGCTTGATTTACATCACCCGACTCTATGGAATAAATACCATGATCTCTCTCGTTGTAATTACATCATTCACATACAGAGTGAAACCGCATCCCCTTTGCTTGATTTACATCACCCGACTCTATGGAATAAATACCATGATCTCTCTCGTTGTAATTACATCATTCACATACAAAGTGAAAACCGCATCCCCTTTGCTTGATTTACATCACCCGACTCTATGGAATGAAGACCACAATCTCTCTCGTTGTAATTACATCATTCAACTAGAGTGAAGACCGCATCCCCTTTGCTTGATTTACATCACCCGACTCTATGGAATAATACCATGATCTCTCTCGTTGTAATTACATCATTCACATACAAAGTGAAAACCGCATCCCCTTTGCTTGATTTACATCACCCGACTCTATGGAATGAAGACCACAAATCTCTCTCGTTGTAATTACATCATTCAACTAGAGTGAAGACCGCATCCCCTTTGCTTGATTTACATCACCCGACTCTATGGAATATATACCATGATCTCTCTCGTTGTAATTACATCATTCACATACAAAGTGAAAACCGCATCCCCTTTGCTTGATTTACATCACCCGACTCTATGGAATAAATACCATGATCTCTCTCGTTGTAATTACATCATTCACATACAAGTGAAACCGCATCCCCTTTGCTTGATTTACATCACCCGACTCTATGGAATGAAGACCACAAAATCTCTCGTTGTAATTACATCATTCAACTAGAGTGAAGACCGCATCCCCTTTGCTTGATTTACATCACCCGACTCTATGGAATATATACCATGATCTCTCTCGTTGTAATTACATCATTCACATACAAGTGAAAACCGCATCCCCTTTGCTTGATTTACATCACCCGACTCTATGGAATATATACCATGATCTCTCTCGTTGTAATTACATCATTCACATACAGTGAAACCGCATCCCCTTTGCTTGATTTACATCACCCGACTCTATGGAATAAATACCATGATCTCTCTCGTTGTAATTACATCATTCACATACAAATTAGTGAAACCGCATCCCCTTTGCTTGATTTACATCACCCGACTCTATGGAATGAAGACCACAATCTCTCGTTGTAATTACATCATTCAACTAGAGTGAAGACCGCATCCCCTTTGCTTGATTTACATCACCCGACTCTATGGAATAAATACCATGATCTCTCTCGTTGTAATTACATCATTCACATACAAAGTGAAAACCGCATCCCCTTTGCTTGATTTACATCACCCGACTCTATGGAATAAATACCATGATCTCTCTCGTTGTAATTACATCATTCACATACAAAGTGAAACCGCATCCCCTTTGCTTGATTTACATCACCCGACTCTATGGAATGAAGACCACCATGATCTCTCTCGTTGTAATTACATCATTCAACTAGAGTGAAGACCGCATCCCCTTTGCTTGATTTACATCACCCGACTCTATGGAATAAATACCATGATCTCTCCGTTGTAATTACATCATTCACATACAAGTGAAAACCGCATCCCCTTTGCTTGATTTACATCACCCGACTCTATGGAATAAGACCATGATCTCTCTCGTTGTAATTACATCATTCAATACAGTGAAGACCGCATCCCCTTTGCTTGATTTACATCACCCGACTCTATGGAATAAGATACCATGATCTCTCTCGTTGTAATTACATCATTCACATACAAAGTGAAAACCGCATCCCCTTTGCTTGATTTACATCACCCGACTCTATGGAATAAGACCATGATCTCTCGTTGTAATTACATCATTCAACTAGAGTGAAACCGCATCCCCTTTGCTTGATTTACATCACCCGACTCTATGGAATAAATACCATGATCTCTCTCGTTGTAATTACATCATTCACATACTAGAGTGAAAACCGCATCCCCTTTGCTTGATTTACATCACCCGACTCTATGGAATAAATACCATGATCTCTCTCGTTGTAATTACATCATTCACATACAAAGTGAAAACCGCATCCCCTTTGCTTGATTTACATCACCCGACTCTATGGAATGAAGACCACATCTCTCTCGTTGTAATTACATCATTCAATTCTAGAGTGAAGACCGCATCCCCTTTGCTTGATTTACATCACCCGACTCTATGGAATATATACCATGATCTCTCTCGTTGTAATTACATCATTCACATACAGTGAAAACCGCATCCCCTTTGCTTGATTTACATCACCCGACTCTATGGAATATATACCATGATCTCTCTCGTTGTAATTACATCATTCACATACAAAGTGAAAACCGCATCCCCTTTGCTTGATTTACATCACCCGACTCTATGGAATGAAGACCACAAAATCTCTTGTTGTAATTACATCATTCAACTAGAGTGAAGACCGCATCCCCCCTTTGCTTGATTTACATCACCCGACTCTATGGAATAAATACCATGATCTCTCTCGTTGTAATTACATCATTCACATACAAAGAAAACCGCATCCCCTTTGCTTGATTTACATCACCTCTCTATGGAATGAAGACCATGATCTCTCTCGTTGTAATTACATCATTCACCATGAAGACCGCATCCCCTTTGCTTGATTTACATCACCCGACTCTATGGAATAATTACCATGATCTCTCTCAATTACATCATTCACATACAAGTGAAACCGCATCCCCTTTGCTTGATTTACATCACCCGACTCTATGGAATGAAGACCACATGATCTCTCGTTGTAATTACATCATTCAACTAGAGTGAAGACCGCATCCCCTTTGCTTGATTTACATCACCCGACTCTATGGAATATATACCATGATCTCTCTCGTTGTAATTACATCATTCACATACAAAGTGAAAACCGCATCCCCTTTGCTTGATTTACATCACCCGACTCTATGGAATGAAGACCACAAATCTCTCGTTGTAATTACATCATTCAACTAGAGTGAAGACCGCATCCCCTTTGCTTGATTTACATCACCCGACTCTATGGAATAATACCATGATCTCTCTCGTTGTAATTACATCATTCACATACAAGTGAAAACCGCATCCCCTTTGCTTGATTTACATCACCCGACTCTATGGAATATATACCATGATCTCTCTCGTTGTAATTACATCATTCACATACAAGTGAAAACCGCATCCCCTTTGCTTGATTTACATCACCCGACTCTATGGAATGAAGACCATGATCTCTCTCGTTGTAATTACATCATTCAACTAGAGTGAAGACCGCATCCCCTTTGCTTGATTTACATCACCCGACTCTATGGAATAATACCATGATCTCTCTCGTTGTAATTACATCATTCACATACAAGTGAAAACCGCATCCCCTTTGCTTGATTTACATCACCCGACTCTATGGAATAAGACCATGATCTCTCTCGTTGTAATTACATCATTCACATACAGTGAAAACCGCATCCCCTTTGCTTGATTTACATCACCCGACTCTATGGAATATACCATGATCTCTCTCGTTGTAATTACATCATTCACATACAAGTGAAAACCGCATCCCCTTTGCTTGATTTACATCACCTCGACTCTATGGAATGAAGACCACAAATCTCTCGTTGTAATTACATCATTCAACTAGAGTGAAGACCGCATCCCCTTTGCTTGATTTACATCACCCGACTCTATGGAATAAATACCATGATCTCTCTCGTTGTAATTACATCATTCACATACAAAGAAAACCGCATCCCCTTTGCTTGATTTACATCACCCGACTCTATGGAATATATACCATGATCTCTCTCGTTGTAATTACATCATTCACATACAGTGAAACCGCATCCCCTTTGCTTGATTTACATCACCCGACTCTATGGAATGAAGACCATGAATCTCTCGTTGTAATTACATCATTCAACAGAGTGAAGACCGCATCCCCTTTGCTTGATTTACATCACCCGACTCTATGGAATATATACCATGATCTCTCTCGTTGTAATTACATCATTCACATACAAAGAAAAACCGCATCCCCTTTGCTTGATTTACATCACCCGACTCTATGGAATGAAGACCACCATGATCTCTCTCGTTGTAATTACATCATTCAACTAGAGTGAAGACCGCATCCCCTTTGCTTGATTTACATCACCCGACTCTATGGAATATATACCATGATCTCTCTCGTTGTAAATTACATCATTCACATACAAGTGAAAACCGCATCCCCTTTGCTTGATTTACATCACCCGACTCTATGGAATATATACCATGATCTCTCTCGTTGTAATTACATCATTCACATACAAGTGAAACCGCATCCCCTTTGCTTGATTTACATCACCCGACTCTATGGAATGAATACCACAATCTCTCTCATCACCCGTTGTAATTACATCATTCAACTAGAGTGAAGACCGCATCCCCTTTGCTTGATTTACATCACCCGACTCTATGGAATATATACCATGATCTCTCTCGTTGTAATTACATCATTCACATACAACTGAGAAAGACCGCATCCCCTTTGCTTGATTTACATCACCCGACTCTATGGAATATATACCATGATCTCTCTCGTTGTAATTACATCATTCACATACAGTGAAAACCGCATCCCCTTTGCTTGATTTACATCACCCGACTCTATGGAATATATACCATGATCTCTCTCGTTGTAATTACATCATTCACATACAAAGTGAAAACCGCATCCCCTTTGCTTGATTTACATCACCCGACTCTATGGAATGAAGACCATGATCTCTCTCGTTGTAATTACATCATTCAACTAGAGTGAAGACCGCATCCCCTTTGCTTGATTTACATCACCCGACTCTATGGAATAAGATACCATGATCTCTCTCGTTGTAATTACATCATTCACATACAAGTGAAACCGCATCCCCTTTGCTTGATTTACATCACCCGACTCTATGGAATATATACCATGATCTCTCTCGTTGTAATTACATCATTCACATACAAAGTGAAAACCGCATCCCCTTTGCTTGATTTACATCACCCGACTCTATGGAATGAAGACCATGATCTCTCTCGTTGTAATTACATCATTCAACTAGAGTGAAGACCGCATCCCCTTTGCTTGATTTACATCACCCGACTCTATGGAATATATACCATGATCTCTCTCGTTGTAATTACATCATTCACATACAAAGTGAAAACCGCATCCCCTTTGCTTGATTTACATCACCCGACTCTATGGAATATATACCATGATCTCTCTCGTTGTAATTACATCATTCAACATACAGTGAAGACCGCATCCCCTTTGCTTGATTTACATCACCTCGACTCTATGGAATAATACCATGATCTCTCTCGTTGTAATTACATCATTCACATACAAAGTGAAAACCGCATCCCCTTTGCTTGATTTACATCACCCGACTCTATGGAATGAAGACCATGATCTCTCTCGTTGTAATTACATCATTCAACTAGAGTGAAGACCGCATCCCCTTTGCTTGATTTACATCACCCGACTCTATGGAATAATACCATGATCTCTCTCGTTGTAATTACATCATTCACATACAGTGAAAACCGCATCCCCTTTGCTTGATTTACATCACCCGACTCTATGGAATAAATACCATGATCTCTCTCGTTGTAATTACATCATTCACATACAAAGTGAAACCGCATCCCCTTTGCTTGATTTACATCACCCGACTCTATGGAATGAAGACCACAATCTCTCTCGTTGTAATTACATCATTCAACTAGAGTGAAGACCGCATCCCCTTTGCTTGATTTACATCACCCGACTCTATGGAATATAATACCATGATCTCTCTCGTTGTAATTACATCATTCACATACAAGAGTGAAACCGCATCCCCTTTGCTTGATTTACATCACCCGACTCTATGGAATAAGACCATGATCTCTCTCGTTGTAATTACATCATTCACATACAGAGTGAAACCGCATCCCCTTTGCTTGATTTACATCACCCGACTCTATGGAATAATACCATGATCTCTCTCGTTGTAATTACATCATTCACATACAAAGTGAAAACCGCATCCCCTTTGCTTGATTTACATCACCCGACTCTATGGAATGAAGACCACAATCTCTCTCGTTGTAATTACATCATTCAACTAGAGTGAAGACCGCATCCCCTTTGCTTGATTTACATCACCCGACTCTATGGAATAAATACCATGATCTCTCTCGTTGTAATTACATCATTCACATACAGTGAAAACCGCATCCCCTTTGCTTGATTTACATCACCCGACTCTATGGAATATAAGACCATGATCTCTCTCGTTGTAATTACATCATTCACATACAAGTGAAACCGCATCCCCTTTGCTTGATTTACATCACCCGACTCTATGGAATGAAGACCATGAATCTCTCTCGTTGTAATTACATCATTCAACATAGAGTGAAGACCGCATCCCCTTTGCTTGATTTACATCACCCGACTCTATGGAATATATACCATGATCTCTCTCGTTGTAATTACATCATTCACATACAAAGTGAAAACCGCATCCCCTTTGCTTGATTTACATCACCCGACTCTATGGAATATGGATACCATGATCTCTCTCGTTGTAATTACATCATTCACATACAAGTGAAACCGCATCCCCTTTGCTTGATTTACATCACCCGACTCTATGGAATGAAGACCACAAAATCTCTCGTTGTAATTACATCATTCAACTAGAGTGAAGACCGCATCCCCTTTGCTTGATTTACATCACCCGACTCTATGGAATAATACCATGATCTCTCTCGTTGTAATTACATCATTCACATACAAAGAAAACCGCATCCCCTTTGCTTGATTTACATCACCCGACTCTATGGAATATATACCATGATCTCTCTCGTTGTAATTACATCATTCACATACAAAGTGAAAACCGCATCCCCTTTGCTTGATTTACATCACCCGACTCTATGGAATGAAGACCATGATCTCTCTCCATGTTGTAATTACATCATTCAACTAGAGTGAAGACCGCATCCCCTTTGCTTGATTTACATCACCCGACTCTATGGAATATATACCATGATCTCTCTCGTTGTAATTACATCATTCACATACAAAGAAAACCGCATCCCCTTTGCTTGATTTACATCACCCGACTCTATGGAATGAAGACCACAAAATCTCTCGTTGTAATTACATCATTCAACTAGAGTGAAGACCGCATCCCCTTTGCTTGATTTACATCACCCGACTCTATGGAATATATACCATGATCTCTCTCGTTGTAATTACATCATTCACATACAAAGTGAAAACCGCATCCCCTTTGCTTGATTTACATCACCCGACTCTATGGAATAAATACCATGATCTCTCTCGTTGTAATTACATCATTCACATACAAAGTGAAAACCGCATCCCCTTTGCTTGATTTACATCACCCGACTCTATGGAATATAGACCATGATCTCTCTCGTTGTAATTACATCATTCAACTAGAGTGAAGACCGCATCCCCTTTGCTTGATTTACATCACCCGACTCTATGGAATAAATACCATACTCATGATCTCTCTCGTTGTAATTACATCATTCACATACAAAGAAAACCGCATCCCCTTTGCTTGATTTACATCACCCGACTCTATGGAATATATACCATGATCTCTCTCGTTGTAATTACATCATTCACATACAAGTGAAAACCGCATCCCCTTTGCTTGATTTACATCACCCGACTCTATGGAATGAAGACCACAAAATCTCTCGTTGTAATTACATCATTCAACTAGAGTGAAGACCGCATCCCCTTTGCTTGATTTACATCACCCGACTCTATGGAATATATACCATGATCTCTCTCGTTGTAATTACATCATTCACATACAAGTGAAAACCGCATCCCCTTTGCTTGATTTACATCACCCGACTCTATGGAATGAAGACCACAAATCTCTCTCGTTGTAATTACATCATTCAACTAGAGTGAAGACCGCATCCCCTTTGCTTGATTTACATCACCCGACTCTATGGAATATATACCATGATCTCTCTCGTTGTAATTACATCATTCACATACAAAGAAAACCGCATCCCCTTTGCTTGATTTACATCACCCGACTCTATGGAATAAGATACCATGATCTCTCTCTCTTGTAATTACATCATTCACATACAAAGTGAAAACCGCATCCCCTTTGCTTGATTTACATCACCCGACTCTATGGAATGATAGACCATGACCACAATCTCTCGTTGTAATTACATCATTCAACTAGAGTGAAGACCGCATCCCCTTTGCTTGATTTACATCACCCGACTCTATGGAATATATACCATGATCTCTCTCGTTGTAATTACATCATTCACATACAGTGAAAACCGCATCCCCTTTGCTTGATTTACATCACCCGACTCTATGGAATAAGACCATGATCTCTCTCGTTGTAATTACATCATTCACATACAAGAGTGAAAACCGCATCCCCTTTGCTTGATTTACATCACCTCGACTCTATGGAATAATACCATGATCTCTCTCGTTGTAATTACATCATTCACATACAGTGAAAACCGCATCCCCTTTGCTTGATTTACATCACCCGACTCTATGGAATAAGACCATGATCTCTCTCGTTGTAATTACATCATTCAACTAGAGTGAAGACCGCATCCCCTTTGCTTGATTTACATCACCCGACTCTATGGAATATATACCATGATCTCTCTCGTTGTAATTACATCATTCACATACAAGTGAAAACCGCATCCCCTTTGCTTGATTTACATCACCCGACTCTATGGAATATATACCATGATCTCTCTCGTTGTAATTACATCATTCACATACAAGAGTGAAACCGCATCCCCTTTGCTTGATTTACATCACCCGACTCTATGGAATGAAGACCACAATCTCTCGTTGTAATTACATCATTCAACTAGAGTGAAGACCGCATCCCCTTTGCTTGATTTACATCACCCGACTCTATGGAATATATACCATGATCTCTCTCGTTGTAATTACATCATTCACATACAGTGAAAACCGCATCCCCTTTGCTTGATTTACATCACCCGACTCTATGGAATAAGATACCATGATCTCTCTCGTTGTAATTACATCATTCACATACAAGTGAAAACCGCATCCCCTTTGCTTGATTTACATCACCCGACTCTATGGAATGAAGACCACATGAATCTCTCTCGTTGTAATTACATCATTCAACTAGAGTGAAGACCGCATCCCCTTTGCTTGATTTACATCACCCGACTCTATGGAATATATACCATGATCTCTCTCGTTGTAATTACATCATTCACATACAAAGAAAACCGCATCCCCTTTGCTTGATTTACATCACCCGACTCTATGGAATATATACCATGATCTCTCTCGTTGTAATTACATCATTCACATACAGAGTGAAACCGCATCCCCTTTGCTTGATTTACATCACCCGACTCTATGGAATATATACCATGATCTCTCTCGTTGTAATTACATCATTCACATACAAAGTGAAAACCGCATCCCCTTTGCTTGATTTACATCACCCGACTCTATGGAATGAAGACCATGAATCTCTCGTTGTAATTACATCATTCAACTAGAGTGAAGACCGCATCCCCTTTGCTTGATTTACATCACCCGACTCTATGGAATAAATACCATGATCTCTCTCGTTGTAATTACATCATTCACATACAAGAAAACCGCATCCCCTTTGCTTGATTTACATCACCCGACTCTATGGAATATATACCATGATCTCTCTCGTTGTAATTACATCATTCAATACAAAGTGAAACCGCATCCCCTTTGCTTGATTTACATCACCTCGACTCTATGGAATAATACCATGATCTCTCTCGTTGTAATTACATCATTCACATACAAGAGTGAAAACCGCATCCCCTTTGCTTGATTTACATCACCCGACTCTATGGAATAAGACCATGATCTCTCCGTTGTAATTACATCATTCAACAGAGTGAAGACCGCATCCCCTTTGCTTGATTTACATCACCCGACTCTATGGAATAAATACCATGATCTCTCTCGTTGTAATTACATCATTCACATACAAGTGAAAACCGCATCCCCTTTGCTTGATTTACATCACCCGACTCTATGGAATGAAGACCACCATGATCTCTCTCGTTGTAATTACATCATTCAACTAGAGTGAAGACCGCATCCCCTTTGCTTGATTTACATCACCCGACTCATGGAATAATACCATGATCTCTCTCGTTGTAATTACATCATTCACATACAAGTGAAAACCGCATCCCCTTTGCTTGATTTACATCACCCGACTCTATGGAATAAGACCATGATCTCTCTCGTTGTAATTACATCATTCACATAGAGTGAAGACCGCATCCCCTTTGCTTGATTTACATCACCCGACTCTATGGAATATATACCATGATCTCTCTCGTTGTAATTACATCATTCACATACAAGTGAAAACCGCATCCCCTTTGCTTGATTTACATCACCTCGACTCTATGGAATAAGACCATGATCTCTCTCGTTGTAATTACATCATTCAACTAGAGTGAAGACCGCATCCCCTTTGCTTGATTTACATCACCCGACTCTATGGAATAAGATACCATGATCTCATGAATCTCTCATTCGTTGTAATTACATCATTCACATTTACATCACCCGACTGAAACCGCATCCCCTTTGCTTGATTTACATCACCCGACTCTATGGAATATATACCATGATCTCTCTCGTTGTAATTACATCATTCACATACAAAGTGAAAACCGCATCCCCTTTGCTTGATTTACATCACCCGACTCTATGGAATGAAGACCACGATCTCTCGTTGTAATTACATCATTCAACTAGAGTGAAGACCGCATCCCCTTTGCTTGATTTACATCACCCGACTCTATGGAATATATACCATGATCTCTCTCGTTGTAATTACATCATTCACATACAAGTGAAAACCGCATCCCCTTTGCTTGATTTACATCACCCGACTCTATGGAATATATACCATGATCTCTCTCGTTGTAATTACATCATTCACATACAGTGAAACCGCATCCCCTTTGCTTGATTTACATCACCCGACTCTATGGAATGAAGACCACATGAATCTCTCGTTGTAATTACATCATTCAACTAGAGTGAAGACCGCATCCCCTTTGCTTGATTTACATCACCCGACTCTATGGAATATATACCATGATCTCTCTCGTTGTAATTACATCATTCACATACAAAGGAAAACCGCATCCCCTTTGCTTGATTTACATCACCCGACTCTATGGAATGAAGACCACAATCTCTCTCGTTGTAATTACATCATTCAACTAGAGTGAAGACCGCATCCCCTTTGCTTGATTTACATCACCCGACTCTATGGAATAAATACCATGATCTCTCTCGTTGTAATTACATCATTCACATACAAGAGTGAAAACCGCATCCCCTTTGCTTGATTTACATCACCCGACTCTATGGAATAATACCATGATCTCTCTCGTTGTAATTACATCATTCACATACAGTGAAACCGCATCCCCTTTGCTTGATTTACATCACCCGACTCTATGGAATAAGACCATGATCTCTCTCGTTGTAATTACATCATTCACATACAAGAGTGAAAACCGCATCCCCTTTGCTTGATTTACATCACCCGACTCTATGGAATATATACCATGATCTCTCTCGTTGTAATTACATCATTCACATACAAGTGAAAACCGCATCCCCTTTGCTTGATTTACATCACCCGACTCTATGGAATAAGACCATGATCTCTCTCGTTGTAATTACATCATTCAACATAGAGTGAAAACCGCATCCCCTTTGCTTGATTTACATCACCCGACTCTATGGAATATATACCATGATCTCTCTCGTTGTAATTACATCATTCACATACAGAGTGAAAACCGCATCCCCTTTGCTTGATTTACATCACCCGACTCTATGGAATAATACCATGATCTCTCTCGTTGTAATTACATCATTCACATACAAAGTGAAAACCGCATCCCCTTTGCTTGATTTACATCACCTCGACTCTATGGAATGAAGACCATGATCTCTCTCGTTGTAATTACATCATTCAACTATAGTGAAGACCGCATCCCCTTTGCTTGATTTACATCACCCGACTCTATGGAATATATACCATGATCTCTCTCGTTGTAATTACATCATTCACATACAGTGAAAACCGCATCCCCTTTGCTTGATTTACATCACCCGACTCTATGGAATAATACCATGATCTCTCTCGTTGTAATTACATCATTCAACTACAGTGAAGACCGCATCCCCTTTGCTTGATTTACATCACCCGACTCTATGGAATATATACCATGATCTCTCTCGTTGTAATTACATCATTCACATACAAAGAAAACCGCATCCCCTTTGCTTGATTTACATCACCCGACTCTATGGAATGAAGACCATGAAATCTCTCTCTCGTTGTAATTACATCATTCAACTACAAAGTGAAGACCGCATCCCCTTTGCTTGATTTACATCACCCGACTCTATGGAATATATACCATGATCTCTCTCGTTGTAATTACATCATTCACATACAAAGTGAAAACCGCATCCCCTTTGCTTGATTTACATCACCCGACTCTATGGAATATATACCATGATCTCTCTGTTGTAATTACATCATTCAATACAGTGAAACCGCATCCCCTTTGCTTGATTTACATCACCCGACTCTATGGAATATATACCATGATCTCTCTCGTTGTAATTACATCATTCACATACAAGAAAACCGCATCCCCTTTGCTTGATTTACATCACCCGACTCTATGGAATAAGACCATGATCTCTCTCGTTGTAATTACATCATTCACATACAGTGAAAACCGCATCCCCTTTGCTTGATTTACATCACCCGACTCTATGGAATAATACCATGATCTCTCTCGTTGTAATTACATCATTCACATACAGTGAAACCGCATCCCCTTTGCTTGATTTACATCACCCGACTCTATGGAATATATACCATGATCTCTCTCGTTGTAATTACATCATTCACACTAGAGTGAAAACCGCATCCCCTTTGCTTGATTTACATCACCCGACTCTATGGAATATATACCATGATCTCTCTCGTTGTAATTACATCATTCACATACAAGTGAAACCGCATCCCCTTTGCTTGATTTACATCACCCGACTCTATGGAATGAAGACCACAGATCTCTCTCGTTGTAATTACATCATTCAACTAGAGTGAAGACCGCATCCCCTTTGCTTGATTTACATCACCCGACTCTATGGAATATATACCATGATCTCTCTCGTTGTAATTACATCATTCACATACAAAGTGAAAACCGCATCCCCTTTGCTTGATTTACATCACCCGACTCTATGGAATATATACCATGATCTCTCTCGTTGTAATTACATCATTCACATACAGAGTGAAACCGCATCCCCTTTGCTTGATTTACATCACCCGACTCTATGGAATATAGACCATGATCTCTCGTTGTAATTACATCATTCAACTAGAGTGAAGACCGCATCCCCTTTGCTTGATTTACATCACCCGACTCTATGGAATATATACCATGATCTCTCTCGTTGTAATTACATCATTCACATACAAGTGAAAACCGCATCCCCTTTGCTTGATTTACATCACCCGACTCTATGGAATATATACCATGATCTCTCTCGTTGTAATTACATCATTCACATACAAAGTGAAAACCGCATCCCCTTTGCTTGATTTACATCACCCGACTCTATGGAATGAAGACCACAATCTCTCTCGTTGTAATTACATCATTCAACATAGAGTGAAACCGCATCCCCTTTGCTTGATTTACATCACCCGACTCTATGGAATATATACCATGATCTCTCTCGTTGTAATTACATCATTCACATACAAGTGAAAACCGCATCCCCTTTGCTTGATTTACATCACCTCGACTCTATGGAATAAGACCATGATCTCTCTCGTTGTAATTACATCATTCACATAGAGTGAAACCGCATCCCCTTTGCTTGATTTACATCACCCGACTCTATGGAATAATACCATGATCTCTCTCGTTGTAATTACATCATTCACATACAGTGAAAACCGCATCCCCTTTGCTTGATTTACATCACCCGACTCTATGGAATATATACCATGATCTCTCTCGTTGTAATTACATCATTCACATACAAGTGAAACCGCATCCCCTTTGCTTGATTTACATCACCCGACTCTATGGAATGAAGACCACAAAATCTCTCGTTGTAATTACATCATTCAACTAGAGTGAAGACCGCATCCCCTTTGCTTGATTTACATCACCCGACTCTATGGAATAATACCATGATCTCTCTCGTTGTAATTACATCATTCACATACCAAATCATTCACATACAGTGAAACCGCATCCCCTTTGCTTGATTTACATCACCCGACTCTATGGAATAAGACCATGATCTCTCTCGTTGTAATTACATCATTCAATACTAGAGTGAAGACCGCATCCCCTTTGCTTGATTTACATCACCCGACTCTATGGAATATATACCATGATCTCTCTCGTTGTAATTACATCATTCACATACAAGTGAAAACCGCATCCCCTTTGCTTGATTTACATCACCCGACTCTATGGAATAAGACCATGATCTCTCGTTGTAATTACATCATTCAACTAGAGTGAAGACCGCATCCCCTTTGCTTGATTTACATCACCCGACTCTATGGAATATATACCATGATCTCTCTCGTTGTAATTACATCATTCACATACAAGTGAAAACCGCATCCCCTTTGCTTGATTTACATCACCCGACTCTATGGAATATATACCATGATCTCTCTCGTTGTAATTACATCATTCACATACAAAGTGAAAACCGCATCCCCTTTGCTTGATTTACATCACCCGACTCTATGGAATAAGACCATGATCTCTCGTTGTAATTACATCATTCAACTAGAGTGAAGACCGCATCCCCTTTGCTTGATTTACATCACCCGACTCTATGGAATATATACCATGATCTCTCTCGTTGTAATTACATCATTCACATACAAAGTGAAAACCGCATCCCCTTTGCTTGATTTACATCACCCGACTCTATGGAATAAATACCATGATCTCTCTCGTTGTAATTACATCATTCACATACAAAGGAGTGAAACCGCATCCCCTTTGCTTGATTTACATCACCCGACTCTATGGAATGAAGACCATGATCTCTCTCGTTGTAATTACATCATTCAACTAGAGTGAAGACCGCATCCCCTTTGCTTGATTTACATCACCCGACTCTATGGAATAATACCATGATCTCTCTCGTTGTAATTACATCATTCACATACAAAAAACCGCATCCCCTTTGCTTGATTTACATCACCCGACTCTATGGAATGAAGACCATGATCTCTCTCGTTGTAATTACATCATTCACATACAGAGTGAAACCGCATCCCCTTTGCTTGATTTACATCACCTCGACTCTATGGAATATATACCATGATCTCTCTCGTTGTAATTACATCATTCACATACAAGTGAAAACCGCATCCCCTTTGCTTGATTTACATCACCCGACTCTATGGAATAAGACCATGATCTCTCTCGTTGTAATTACATCATTCAACTAGAGTGAAGACCGCATCCCCTTTGCTTGATTTACATCACCCGACTCTATGGAATATATACCATGATCTCTCTCGTTGTAATTACATCATTCACATACAAAGTGAAAACCGCATCCCCTTTGCTTGATTTACATCACCCGACTCTATGGAATAAGACCATGATCTCTCTCGTTGTAATTACATCATTCACACTAGAGTGAAACCGCATCCCCTTTGCTTGATTTACATCACCCGACTCTATGGAATATATACCATGATCTCTCTCGTTGTAATTACATCATTCACATACAAGTGAAAAACCGCATCCCCTTTGCTTGATTTACATCACCCGACTCTATGGAATGAAGACCATGAATCTCTCGTTGTAATTACATCATTCAACTAGAGTGAAGACCGCATCCCCTTTGCTTGATTTACATCACCCGACTCTATGGAATATATACCATGATCTCTCTCGTTGTAATTACATCATTCACATACAAAGTGAAAACCGCATCCCCTTTGCTTGATTTACATCACCCGACTCTATGGAATGAAGACCATGATCTCTCTCGTTGTAATTACATCATTCAACTAGAGTGAAGACCGCATCCCCTTTGCTTGATTTACATCACCCGACTCTATGGAATATATACCATGATCTCTCTCGTTGTAATTACATCATTCACATACAAGTGAAAACCGCATCCCCTTTGCTTGATTTACATCACCCGACTCTATGGAATAAGATACCATGATCTCTCTCGTTGTAATTACATCATTCACATACAAAGAAAACCGCATCCCCTTTGCTTGATTTACATCACCCGACTCTATGGAATATATACCATGATCTCTCTCGTTGTAATTACATCATTCACATACAAAGGAAAACCGCATCCCCTTTGCTTGATTTACATCACCCGACTCTATGGAATATATACCATGATCTCTCGTTGTAATTACATCATTCAACATAGTGAAGACCGCATCCCCTTTGCTTGATTTACATCACCCGACTCTATGGAATATATACCATGATCTCTCTCGTTGTAATTACATCATTCACATACAAGTGAAAACCGCATCCCCTTGCTTGATTTACATCACCCGACTCTATGGAATAAGATACCATGATCTCTCTCGTTGTAATTACATCATTCACATACAGAGTGAAAACCGCATCCCCTTTGCTTGATTTACATCACCCGACTCTATGGAATGAAGACCATGATCTCTCTCGTTGTAATTACATCATTCAACTAGAGTGAAGACCGCATCCCCTTTGCTTGATTTACATCACCCGACTCTATGGAATATATACCATGATCTCTCTCGTTGTAATTACATCATTCACATACAAAGAAAACCGCATCCCCTTTGCTTGATTTACATCACCCGACTCTATGGAATATATACCATGATCTCTCTCGTTGTAATTACATCATTCACATACAAAGTGAAAACCGCATCCCCTTTGCTTGATTTACATCACCCGACTCTATGGAATGAAGACCACAAATCTCTCGTTGTAATTACATCATTCAACTAGAGTGAAGACCGCATCCCCTTTGCTTGATTTACATCACCCGACTATGGAATATATACCATGATCTCTCTCGTTGTAATTACATCATTCACATACAAAGTGAAAACCGCATCCCCTTTGCTTGATTTACATCACCCGACTCTATGGAATAAGACCATGATCTCTCTCGTTGTAATTACATCATTCAACTAGAGTGAAAACCGCATCCCCTTTGCTTGATTTACATCACCCGACTCTATGGAATATATACCATGATCTCTCTCGTTGTAATTACATCATTCACATACAAAGAAAAACCGCATCCCCTTTGCTTGATTTACATCACCCGACTCTATGGAATAAGACCACAATCTCTCTCGTTGTAATTACATCATTCAACTAGAGTGAAGACCGCATCCCCTTTGCTTGATTTACATCACCCGACTCTATGGAATATATACCATGATCTCTCTCGTTGTAATTACATCATTCACATACAAGTGAAACCGCATCCCCTTTGCTTGATTTACATCACCCGACTCTATGGAATAATACCATGATCTCTCTCGTTGTAATTACATCATTCACATACAAAGTGAAAACCGCATCCCCTTTGCTTGATTTACATCACCCGACTCTATGGAATAATACCATGATCTCTCTCGTTGTAATTACATCATTCACATACAGTGAAAACCGCATCCCCTTTGCTTGATTTACATCACCCGACTCTATGGAATAAGACCATAATCTCTCTCGTTGTAATTACATCATTCAACATAGAGTGAAGAAAACCGCATCCCCTTTGCTTGATTTACATCACCCGACTCTATGGAATAATACCATGATCTCTCTCGTTGTAATTACATCATTCACATACAAGTGAAAACCGCATCCCCTTTGCTTGATTTACATCACCCGACTCTATGGAATGAAGACCACAAATCTCTCTCGTTGTAATTACATCATTCAACTAGAGTGAAGACCGCATCCCCTTTGCTTGATTTACATCACCCGACTCTATGGAATATATACCATGATCTCTCTCGTTGTAATTACATCATTCACATACAAGAAAACCGCATCCCCTTTGCTTGATTTACATCACCCGACTCTATGGAATAAGATACCATGATCTCTCTCACATACAAAGTGAAAACCGTAATTACATCATTCACACTAGAGTGAAACCGCATCCCCTTTGCTTGATTTACATCACCCGACTCTATGGAATATATACCATGATCTCTCTCGTTGTAATTACATCATTCACATACAAAGTGAAAACCGCATCCCCTTTGCTTGATTTACATCACCCGACTCTATGGAATGAAGACCATGATCTCTCGTTGTAATTACATCATTCAACTAGAGTGAAGACCGCATCCCCTTTGCTTGATTTACATCACCCGACTCTATGGAATATATACCATGATCTCTCTCGTTGTAATTACATCATTCACATACAAGTGAAAACCGCATCCCCTTTGCTTGATTTACATCACCCGACTCTATGGAATATATACCATGATCTCTCTCGTTGTAATTACATCATTCACATACAAAGAAAACCGCATCCCCTTTGCTTGATTTACATCACCCGACTCTATGGAATGAAGACCACAAATCTCTCGTTGTAATTACATCATTCAACTAGAGTGAAGACCGCATCCCCTTTGCTTGATTTACATCACCCGACTCTATGGAATAAGATACCATGATCTCTCTCGTTGTAATTACATCATTCACATACATCATTCAACTAGAGAAAACCGCATCCCCTTTGCTTGATTTACATCACCCGACTCTATGGAATATATACCATGATCTCTCTCGTTGTAATTACATCATTCACATACAAAGAAAACCGCATCCCCTTTGCTTGATTTACATCACCCGACTCTATGGAATGAAGACCACAAATCTCTCGTTGTAATTACATCATTCAACTAGAGTGAAGACCGCATCCCCTTTGCTTGATTTACATCACCCGACTCTATGGAATATATACCATGATCTCTCTCGTTGTAATTACATCATTCACATACAAAGTGAAAACCGCATCCCCTTTGCTTGATTTACATCACCCGACTCTATGGAATGAAGACCACCATGAATCTCTCGTTGTAATTACATCATTCAACTAGAGTGAAGACCGCATCCCCTTTGCTTGATTTACATCACCCGACTCTATGGAATATATACCATGATCTCTCTCGTTGTAATTACATCATTCACATACAAGAGAAAACCGCATCCCCTTTGCTTGATTTACATCACCCGACTCTATGGAATAAGATACCATGATCTCTCTCGTTGTAATTACATCATTCAATACTAGAGTGAAGACCGCATCCCCTTTGCTTGATTTACATCACCCGACTCTATGGAATATATACCATGATCTCTCTCGTTGTAATTACATCATTCACATACAAAGGAAAACCGCATCCCCTTTGCTTGATTTACATCACCCGACTCTATGGAATGAAGACCACAATCTCTCTCGTTGTAATTACATCATTCAACTAGAGTGAAGACCGCATCCCCTTTGCTTGATTTACATCACCCGACTCTATGGAATAATACCATGATCTCTCTCGTTGTAATTACATCATTCACATACCGTGAAAACCGCATCCCCTTTGCTTGATTTACATCACCCGACTCTATGGAATATATACCATGATCTCTCTCGTTGTAATTACATCATTCACATACAGTGAAAACGCATCCCCTTTGCTTGATTTACATCACCCGACTCTATGGAATGAAGACCACAAATCTCTCTTGTAATTACATCATTCAACATAGAGTGAAGACCGCATCCCCTTTGCTTGATTTACATCACCCGACTCTATGGAATATATACCATGATCTCTCTCGTTGTAATTACATCATTCACATACAAGTGAAACCGCATCCCCTTTGCTTGATTTACATCACCCGACTCTATGGAATATACCATGATCTCTCTCGTTGTAATTACATCATTCACATACAAAGTGAAAACCGCATCCCCTTTGCTTGATTTACATCACCCGACTCTATGGAATGAAGACCACAAAATCTCTCGTTGTAATTACATCATTCAACTAGAGTGAAGACCGCATCCCCTTTGCTTGATTTACATCACCCGACTCTATGGAATATATACCATGATCTCTCTCGTTGTAATTACATCATTCACATACAAGTGAAAACCGCATCCCCTTTGCTTGATTTACATCACCCGACTCTATGGAATGAAGACCACGATCTCTCTCGTTGTAATTACATCATTCAACTAGAGTGAAGACCGCATCCCCTTTGCTTGATTTACATCACCCGACTCTATGGAATATATACCATGATCTCTCTCGTTGTAATTACATCATTCACATACAAAGTGAAAAACCGCATCCCCTTTGCTTGATTTACATCACCCGACTCTATGGAATGAAGACCACAAATCTCTCGTTGTAATTACATCATTCAACTAGAGTGAAGACCGCATCCCCTTTGCTTGATTTACATCACCTCGACTCTATGGAATATATACCATGATCTCTCTCGTTGTAATTACATCATTCACATACAAAGAAAACCGCATCCCCTTTGCTTGATTTACATCACCCGACTCTATGGAATATATACCATGATCTCTCTCGTTGTAATTACATCATTCACATACAGTGAAACCGCATCCCCTTTGCTTGATTTACATCACCCGACTCTATGGAATAAGACCATGATCTCTCGTTGTAATTACATCATTCAACTAGAGTGAAAACCGCATCCCCTTTGCTTGATTTACATCACCCGACTCTATGGAATATATACCATGATCTCTCTCGTTGTAATTACATCATTCACATACAAGAGTGAAAACCGCATCCCCTTTGCTTGATTTACATCACCCGACTCTATGGAATAAGACCATGATCTCTCTCGTTGTAATTACATCATTCACATACAAGTGAAACCGCATCCCCTTTGCTTGATTTACATCACCCGACTCTATGGAATAAGACCACCATGAATCTCTCTCGTTGTAATTACATCATTCAACTAGAGTGAAGACCGCATCCCCTTTGCTTGATTTACATCACCCGACTCTATGGAATATATACCATGATCTCTCTCGTTGTAATTACATCATTCACATACAAGTGAAAACCGCATCCCCTTTGCTTGATTTACATCACCCGACTCTATGGAATAAGACCATGATCTCTCTCGTTGTAATTACATCATTCAACTAGAGTGAAACCGCATCCCCTTTGCTTGATTTACATCACCCGACTCTATGGAATATATACCATGATCTCTCTCGTTGTAATTACATCATTCACATACAAAGTGAAACCGCATCCCCTTTGCTTGATTTACATCACCCGACTCTATGGAATGAAGACCATGATCTCTCTCGTTGTAATTACATCATTCAACTAGAGTGAAGACCGCATCCCCTTTGCTTGATTTACATCACCCGACTCTATGGAATATATACCATGATCTCTCTCGTTGTAATTACATCATTCACATACAAAGAAAACCGCATCCCCTTTGCTTGATTTACATCACCCGACTCTATGGAATGAAGACCACAATCTCTCTCGTTGTAATTACATCATTCAACTAGAGTGAAGACCGCATCCCCTTTGCTTGATTTACATCACCCGACTCTATGGAATATATACCATGATCTCTCTCGTTGTAATTACATCATTCACATACAGTGAAAACCGCATCCCCTTTGCTTGATTTACATCACCCGACTCTATGGAATATATACCATGATCTCTCTCATCATTGTAATTACATCATTCACATACAAAGTGAAACCGCATCCCCTTTGCTTGATTTACATCACCCGACTCTATGGAATGAAGACCACAATCTCTCTCGTTGTAATTACATCATTCAACTAGAGTGAAGACCGCATCCCCTTTGCTTGATTTACATCACCCGACTCTATGGAATATATACCATGATCTCTCTCGTTGTAATTACATCATTCACATACAAAGAAAACCCGCATCCCCTTTGCTTGATTTACATCACCCGACTCTATGGAATGAAGACCACAATCTCTCGTTGTAATTACATCATTCAACTAGAGTGAAGACCGCATCCCCTTTGCTTGATTTACATCACCCGACTCTATGGAATATATACCATGATCTCTCTCGTTGTAATTACATCATTCACATACAGTGAAAACCGCATCCCCTTTGCTTGATTTACATCACCCGACTCTATGGAATATATACCATGATCTCTCTCGTTGTAATTACATCATTCACATACTAGAGTGAAAACCGCATCCCCTTTGCTTGATTTACATCACCCGACTCTATGGAATAAGACCATGATCTCTCTCGTTGTAATTACATCATTCAACATAGAGTGAAGACCGCATCCCCTTTGCTTGATTTACATCACCCGACTCTATGGAATATATACCATGATCTCTCTCGTTGTAATTACATCATTCACATACAGTGAAAACCGCATCCCCTTTGCTTGATTTACATCACCCGACTCTATGGAATATATACCATGATCTCTCTCGTTGTAATTACATCATTCACATAGACAAAGAAAACCGCATCCCCTTTGCTTGATTTACATCACCTCGACTCTATGGAATGAAGACCACGATCTCTCTCGTTGTAATTACATCATTCAACTAGAGTGAAGACCGCATCCCCTTTGCTTGATTTACATCACCCGACTCTATGGAATATATACCATGATCTCTCTCGTTGTAATTACATCATTCACATACAAAGTGAAAACCGCATCCCCTTTGCTTGATTTACATCACCCGACTCTATGGAATATATACCATGATCTCTCTCGTTGTAATTACATCATTCACATAGAGTGAAACCGCATCCCCTTTGCTTGATTTACATCACCCGACTCTATGGAATAATACCATGACATCTCTTGATTTACATCACCCGTTGTAATTACATCATTCATCATACAGTGAAAAAACCGCATCCCCTTTGCTTGATTTACATCACCCGACTCTATGGAATGAAGACCACAAAATCTCTCTCGTTGTAATTACATCATTCAACTAGAGTGAAGACCGCATCCCCTTTGCTTGATTTACATCACCCGACTCTATGGAATATATACCATGATCTCTCTCGTTGTAATTACATCATTCACATACAAAGTGAAAACCGCATCCCCTTTGCTTGATTTACATCACCCGACTCTATGGAATGAAGACCATGATCTCTCTCGTTGTAATTACATCATTCAACTAGAGTGAAGACCGCATCCCCTTTGCTTGATTTACATCACCCGACTCTATGGAATATATACCATGATCTCTCTCGTTGTAATTACATCATTCACATACAGTGAAAACCGCATCCCCTTTGCTTGATTTACATCACCCGACTCTATGGAATATATACCATGATCTCTCTCGTTGTAATTACATCATTCACATACAAGAAAACCGCATCCCCTTTGCTTGATTTACATCACCCGACTCTATGGAATGAAGACCACAAAATCTCTCGTTGTAATTACATCATTCAACTAGAGTGAAGACCGCATCCCCTTTGCTTGATTTACATCACCCGACTCTATGGAATATATACCATGATCTCTCTCGTTGTAATTACATCATTCACATACAAAGTGAAAACCGCATCCCCTTTGCTTGATTTACATCACCTCGACTCTATGGAATAATACCATGATCTCTCTCGTTGTAATTACATCATTCACATACAAGAGTGAAACCGCATCCCCTTTGCTTGATTTACATCACCCGACTCTATGGAATAAGACCATGATCTCTCTCGTTGTAATTACATCATTCAACTAGAGTGAAGACCGCATCCCCTTTGCTTGATTTACATCACCCGACTCTATGGAATATATACCATGATCTCTCTCGTTGTAATTACATCATTCACATACAAAGTGAAAACCGCATCCCCTTTGCTTGATTTACATCACCTCGACTCTATGGAATAAGACCATAATCCCCTTTGCTTGATCTCTCGTTGTAATTACATCATTCAATTCACTAGAGTGAAGACCGCATCCCCTTTGCTTGATTTACATCACCCGACTCTATGGAATATATACCATGATCTCTCTCGTTGTAATTACATCATTCACATACAAAGTGAAAACCGCATCCCCTTTGCTTGATTTACATCACCCGACTCTATGGAATGAAGACCACATCTCTCTCGTTGTAATTACATCATTCAACTAGAGTGAAGACCGCATCCCCTTTGCTTGATTTACATCACCCGACTCTATGGAATAAGACCCATGATCTCTCTCGTTGTAATTACATCATTCACATACAAAGTGAAAACCGCATCCCCTTTGCTTGATTTACATCACCCGACTCTATGGAATAAGATACCATGATCTCTCTCGTTGTAATTACATCATTCAACTAGAGTGAAGACCGCATCCCCTTTGCTTGATTTACATCACCCGACTCTATGGAATATATACCATGATCTCTCTCGTTGTAATTACATCATTCACATACAAAGTGAAAACCGCATCCCCTTTGCTTGATTTACATCACCCGACTCTATGGAATGAAGACCACATGATCTCTCTCGTTGTAATTACATCATTCAACTAGAGTGAAGACCGCATCCCCTTTGCTTGATTTACATCACCCGACTCTATGGAATATATACCATGATCTCTCTCGTTGTAATTACATCATTCACATACAAAGTGAAAACCGCATCCCCTTTGCTTGATTTACATCACCCGACTCTATGGAATGAAGACCACAAAATCTCTCGTTGTAATTACATCATTCAACTAGAGTGAAGACCGCATCCCCTTTGCTTGATTTACATCACCCGACTCTATGGAATATATACCATGATCTCTCTCGTTGTAATTACATCATTCACATACAAAGTGAAAACCGCATCCCCTTTGCTTGATTTACATCACCCGACTCTATGGAATGAAGACCACAATCTCTCTCGTTGTAATTACATCATTCAACTAGAGTGAAGACCGCATCCCCTTTGCTTGATTTACATCACCCGACTCTATGGAATATATACCATGATCTCTCTCTCCGTTGTAATTACATCATTCACATACAGTGAAAACCGCATCCCCTTTGCTTGATTTACATCACCCGACTCTATGGAATATATACCATGATCTCTCTCGTTGTAATTACATCATTCACATACAAAGTGAAAACCGCATCCCCTTTGCTTGATTTACATCACCCGACTCTATGGAATATAGACCATGATCTCTCTCGTTGTAATTACATCATTCAACTAGAGTGAAGACCGCATCCCCTTTGCTTGATTTACATCACCCGACTCTATGGAATATAAGACCATGATCTCTCTCGTTGTAATTACATCATTCACATACAAGTGAAAACCGCATCCCCTTTGCTTGATTTACATCACCCGACTCTATGGAATATATACCATGATCTCTCTCGTTGTAATTACATCATTCACATACAAAGTGAAAACCGCATCCCCTTTGCTTGATTTACATCACCCGACTCTATGGAATGAAGACCATGATCTCTCTCGTTGTAATTACATCATTCAACTAGAGTGAAGACCGCATCCCCTTTGCTTGATTTACATCACCCGACTCTATGGAATATATACCATGATCTCTCTCGTTGTAATTACATCATTCACATACAGTGAAAACCGCATCCCCTTTGCTTGATTTACATCACCCGACTCTATGGAATATATACCATGATCTCTCTCGTTGTAATTACATCATTCACATACAAGAAAACCGCATCCCCTTTGCTTGATTTACATCACCCGACTCTATGGAATGATACCATGATCTCTCGTTGTAATTACATCATTCAACAGAGTGAAGACCGCATCCCCTTTGCTTGATTTACATCACCCGACTCTATGGAATAAGATACCATGATCTCTCTCGTTGTAATTACATCATTCACATACAAAGTGAAAACCGCATCCCCTTTGCTTGATTTACATCACCCGACTCTATGGAATATATACCATGATCTCTCTCGTTGTAATTACATCATTCACATACAAGTGAAAACCGCATCCCCTTTGCTTGATTTACATCACCCGACTCTATGGAATAAGACCACAATCTCTCTCGTTGTAATTACATCATTCAACATAGTGAAGACCGCATCCCCTTTGCTTGATTTACATCACCCGACTCTATGGAATATATACCATGATCTCTCTCGTTGTAATTACATCATTCACATACAGTGAAAACCGCATCCCCTTTGCTTGATTTACATCACCCGACTCTATGGAATGGAATATATACCATGATCTCTCTCGTTGTAATTACATCATTCACATACAAAGTGAAAACCGCATCCCCTTTGCTTGATTTACATCACCCGACTCTATGGAATGAATACCACACATGATCTCTCGTTGTAATTACATCATTCAACATAGAATGAAGACCGCATCCCCTTTGCTTGATTTACATCACCCGACTCTATGGAATATATACCATGATCTCTCTCGTTGTAATTACATCATTCACATACAAGAAAAACCGCATCCCCTTTGCTTGATTTACATCACCCGACTCTATGGAATGAAGACCACAAATCTCTCTCGTTGTAATTACATCATTCAACTAGAGTGAAGACCGCATCCCCTTTGCTTGATTTACATCACCCGACTCTATGGAATATATACCATGATCTCTCTCGTGTAATTACATCATTCACATACAAGTGAAAACCGCATCCCCTTTGCTTGATTTACATCACCCGACTCTATGGAATATAAGACCATGATCTCTCTCGTTGTAATTACATCATTCACATACAGTGAAACCGCATCCCCTTTGCTTGATTTACATCACCCGACTCTATGGAATAAGACCATGATCTCTCTCGTTGTAATTACATCATTCACATAGAGTGAAGACCGCATCCCCTTTGCTTGATTTACATCACCTCGACTCTATGGAATAATACCATGATCTCTCTCGTTGTAATTACATCATTCACATACTAGAGTGAAACCGCATCCCCTTTGCTTGATTTACATCACCCGACTCTATGGAATAAATACCATGATCTCTCTCGTTGTAATTACATCATTCACATACAAAGTGAAAACCGCATCCCCTTTGCTTGATTTACATCACCTCGACTCTATGGAATGAAGACCACAATCTCTCTCGTTGTAATTACATCATTCAACTAGAGTGAAGACCGCATCCCCTTTGCTTGATTTACATCACCCGACTCTATGGAATAATACCATGATCTCTCTCGTTGTAATTACATCATTCACATACAAAGTGAAAACCGCATCCCCTTTGCTTGATTTACATCACCCGACTCTATGGAATATATACCATGATCTCTCTCGTTGTAATTACATCATTCACATACAGAGTGAAAACCGCATCCCCTTTGCTTGATTTACATCACCCGACTCTATGGAATAAGACCATGATCTCTCTCGTTGTAATTACATCATTCAACTAGAGTGAAGACCGCATCCCCTTTGCTTGATTTACATCACCCGACTCTATGGAATATATACCATGATCTCTCTCGTTGTAATTACATCATTCACATACAGTGAAAACCGCATCCCCTTTGCTTGATTTACATCACCCGACTCTATGGAATAAGATACCATGATCTCTCTCGTTGTAATTACATCATTCACATACAAGAGTGAAAACCGCATCCCCTTTGCTTGATTTACATCACCTCGACTCTATGGAATATATACCATGATCTCTCTCGTTGTAATTACATCATTCACATACAAGTGAAAACCGCATCCCCTTTGCTTGATTTACATCACCCGACTCTATGGAATGAAGACCATGATCTCTCGTTGTAATTACATCATTCAACTAGAGTGAAGACCGCATCCCCTTTGCTTGATTTACATCACCCGACTCTATGGAATATATACCATGATCTCTCTCGTTGTAATTACATCATTCACATACAAAGTGAAAACCGCATCCCCTTTGCTTGATTTACATCACCCGACTCTATGGAATGAAGACCATACCATGATCTCTCTCGTTGTAATTACATCATTCAACTAGAGTGAAGACCGCATCCCCTTTGCTTGATTTACATCACCCGACTCTATGGAATATATACCATGATCTCTCTCGTTGTAATTACATCATTCACATACAAGTGAAAACCGCATCCCCTTTGCTTGATTTACATCACCCGACTCTATGGAATATATACCATGATCTCTCTCGTTGTAATTACATCATTCACATACAAAGAGAAAACCGCATCCCCTTTGCTTGATTTACATCACCCGACTCTATGGAATATAACCATGATCTCTCAATCTCTCGTTGTAATTACATCATTCAACTAGAGTGAAACCGCATCCCCTTTGCTTGATTTACATCACCCGACTCTATGGAATAAGATACCATGATCTCTCTCGTTGTAATTACATCATTCACATACTAGAGTGAAAACCGCATCCCCTTTGCTTGATTTACATCACCCGACTCTATGGAATAAGACCATGATCTCTCTCGTTGTAATTACATCATTCACATACAGTGAAAACCGCATCCCCTTTGCTTGATTTACATCACCCGACTCTATGGAATGAAGACCATGATCTCTCTCGTTGTAATTACATCATTCAACTAGAGTGAAGACCGCATCCCCTTTGCTTGATTTACATCACCCGACTCTATGGAATATATACCATGATCTCTCTCGTTGTAATTACATCATTCACATACAAAGAAAACCGCATCCCCTTTGCTTGATTTACATCACCCGACTCTATGGAATAATACCATGATCTCTCTCGTTGTAATTACATCATTCACACTAGAGTGAAGACCGCATCCCCTTTGCTTGATTTACATCACCCGACTCTATGGAATAAGATACCATGATCTCTCTCGTTGTAATTACATCATTCACATACAAAGTGAAAACCGCATCCCCTTTGCTTGATTTACATCACCCGACTCTATGGAATAAGACCACATCATTCAACTAGAGTGAAGACCGCATCCCCTTTGCTTGATTTACATCACCCGACTCTGAATCTGATCTCTCTCGTTGTAATTACATCATTCACATACAAGAGTGAAAACCGCATCCCCTTTGCTTGATTTACATCACCCGACTCTATGGAATGAAGACCACGAATCTCTCTCGTTGTAATTACATCATTCAACTAGAGTGAAGACCGCATCCCCTTTGCTTGATTTACATCACCCGACTCTATGGAATATATACCATGATCTCTCTCGTTGTAATTACATCATTCACATACAAGAAAACCGCATCCCCTTTGCTTGATTTACATCACCCGACTCTATGGAATGAAGACCATGATCTCTCGTTGTAATTACATCATTCAACTAGAGTGAAGACCGCATCCCCTTTGCTTGATTTACATCACCCGACTCTATGGAATATATACCATGATCTCTCTCGTTGTAATTACATCATTCACATACAGTGAAGAAAACCGCATCCCCTTTGCTTGATTTACATCACCCGACTCTATGGAATAAGATACCATGATCTCTCTCGTTGTAATTACATCATTCACATACAGTGAAAACCGCATCCCCTTTGCTTGATTTACATCACCCGACTCTATGGAATGAAGACCATGATCTCTCGTTGTAATTACATCATTCAACTAGAGTGAAGACCGCATCCCCTTTGCTTGATTTACATCACCCGACTCTATGGAATATATACCATGATCTCTCTCGTTGTAATTACATCATTCACATACAGAGTGAAAACCGCATCCCCTTTGCTTGATTTACATCACCCGACTCTATGGAATAATACCATGATCTCTCTCGTTGTAATTACATCATTCACATACAAAGTGAAACCGCATCCCCTTTGCTTGATTTACATCACCCGACTCTATGGAATAAGACCATGATCTCTCGTTGTAATTACATCATTCAACATAGAGTGAAACCGCATCCCCTTTGCTTGATTTACATCACCCGACTCTATGGAATATATACCATGATCTCTCTCGTTGTAATTACATCATTCACATACAAGAAAACCGCATCCCCTTTGCTTGATTTACATCACCCGACTCTATGGAATATATACCATGATCTCTCTCGTTGTAATTACATCATTCACATACAAGTGAAAACCGCATCCCCTTTGCTTGATTTACATCACCCGACTCTATGGAATATAGACCATGATCTCTCTCGTTGTAATTACATCATTCAACATAGAGTGAAGACCGCATCCCCTTTGCTTGATTTACATCACCCGACTCTATGGAATATATACCATGATCTCTCTCGTTGTAATTACATCATTCACATACAAAGTGAAACCGCATCCCCTTTGCTTGATTTACATCACCCGACTCTATGGAATATATACCATGATCTCTCTCGTTGTAATTACATCATTCACATACAAAGTGAAACCGCATCCCCTTTGCTTGATTTACATCACCTCGACTCTATGGAATAATACCATGATCTCTCTCGTTGTAATTACATCATTCAACTAGAGTGAAAGACCGCATCCCCTTTGCTTGATTTACATCACCCGACTCTATGGAATATATACCATGATCTCTCTCGTTGTAATTACATCATTCACATACAAAGCCGCATCCCCTTTGCTTGATTTACATCACCCGACTCTATGGAATGAAGACCACAAAATCTCTCGTTGTAATTACATCATTCAACTAGAGTGAAGACCGCATCCCCTTTGCTTGATTTACATCACCCGACTCTATGGAATATATACCATGATCTCTCTCGTTGTAATTACATCATTCACATACAAAGAAAACCGCATCCCCTTTGCTTGATTTACATCACCCGACTCTATGGAATGAAGACCACCAAATCTCTCGTTGTAATTACATCATTCAACTAGAGTGAAGACCGCATCCCCTTTGCTTGATTTACATCACCCGACTCTATGGAATAATACCATGATCTCTCTCGTTGTAATTACATCATTCACATACAGTGAAAACCGCATCCCCTTTGCTTGATTTACATCACCCGACTCTATGGAATAAGACCATGATCTCTCTCGTTGTAATTACATCATTCACATACAAGTGAAAACCGCATCCCCTTTGCTTGATTTACATCACCCGACTCTATGGAATGAAGACCACGAATCTCTCGTTGTAATTACATCATTCAACTAGAGTGAAGACCGCATCCCCTTTGCTTGATTTACATCACCCGACTCTATGGAATATATACCATGATCTCTCTCGTTGTAATTACATCATTCACATACAAAGTGAAAACCGCATCCCCTTTGCTTGATTTACATCACCCGACTCTATGGAATAATACCATGATCTCTCTCGTTGTAATTACATCATTCACATACAGTGTGAAAACCGCATCCCCTTTGCTTGATTTACATCACCCGACTCTATGGAATATAGACCATGATCTCTCTCGTTGTAATTACATCATTCAACTAGAGTGAAGACCGCATCCCCTTTGCTTGATTTACATCACCCGACTCTATGGAATATATACCATGATCTCTCTCGTTGTAATTACATCATTCACATACAAGTGAAAACCGCATCCCCTTTGCTTGATTTACATCACCCGACTCTATGGAATGAAGACCACGAATCTCTCTCGTTGTAATTACATCATTCAACAACTAGAGTGAAGACCGCATCCCCTTTGCTTGATTTACATCACCCGACTCTATGGAATATATACCATGATCTCTCTCGTTGTAATTACATCATTCACATACAAGTGAAACCGCATCCCCTTTGCTTGATTTACATCACCCGACTCTATGGAATGAAGACCACCATGATCTCTCTCGTTGTAATTACATCATTCAACTAGAGTGAAGACCGCATCCCCTTTGCTTGATTTACATCACCCGACTCTATGGAATAAATACCATGATCTCTCTCGTTGTAATTACATCATTCACATACCAATGAAAACCGCATCCCCTTTGCTTGATTTACATCACCCGACTCTATGGAATAAGATACCATGATCTCTCTCGTTGTAATTACATCATTCAACTAGAGTGAAGACCGCATCCCCTTTGCTTGATTTACATCACCCGACTCTATGGAATATATACCATGATCTCTCTCGTTGTAATTACATCATTCACATACAAAGTGAAAACCGCATCCCCTTTGCTTGATTTACATCACCCGACTCTATGGAATAAGACCATGATCTCTCGTTGTAATTACATCATTCAACTAGAGTGAAGACCGCATCCCCTTTGCTTGATTTACATCACCCGACTCTATGGAATATATACCATGATCTCTCTCGTTGTAATTACATCATTCACATACAAGTGAAAACCGCATCCCCTTTGCTTGATTTACATCACCCGACTCTATGGAATAATACCATGATCTCTCTCGTTGTAATTACATCATTCACACTAGAGTGAAAACCGCATCCCCTTTGCTTGATTTACATCACCCGACTCTATGGAATATATACCATGATCTCTCTCGTTGTAATTACATCATTCACATACAAAGAAAACCGCATCCCCTTTGCTTGATTTACATCACCCGACTCTATGGAATATATACCATGATCTCTCTCGTTGTAATTACATCATTCACATACAGTGAAAAACCGCATCCCCTTTGCTTGATTTACATCACCCGACTCTATGGAATGAAAGACCACAATCTCTCTCGTTGTAATTACATCATTCAACTAGAGTGAAGACCGCATCCCCTTTGCTTGATTTACATCACCCGACTCTATGGAATATATACCATGATCTCTCTCGTTGTAATTACATCATTCACATACAAAGTGAAAACCGCATCCCCTTTGCTTGATTTACATCACCCGACTCTATGGAATAAGACCATGATCTCTCTCGTTGTAATTACATCATTCAATACAAGTGAAAACCGCATCCCCTTTGCTTGATTTACATCACCCGACTCTATGGAATAAGACCATGATCTCTCTGTTGTAATTACATCATTCACATATAGAGTGAAGACCGCATCCCCTTTGCTTGATTTACATCACCCGACTCTATGGAATAATACCATGATCTCTCTCGTTGTAATTACATCATTCACATACAGTGAGTGAAAACCGCATCCCCTTTGCTTGATTTACATCACCCGACTCTATGGAATGAAGACCATGATCTCTCTCGTAATACATCATTCAACTAGAGTGAAGACCGCATCCCCTTTGCTTGATTTACATCACCCGACTCTATGGAATATATACCATGATCTCTCTCGTTGTAATTACATCATTCACATACAAAGTGAAAACCGCATCCCCTTTGCTTGATTTACATCACCCGACTCTATGGAATGAAGACCATGATCTCTCTTTGTAATTACATCATTCAACTAGAGTGAAGACCGCATCCCCTTTGCTTGATTTACATCACCCGACTCTATGGAATATATACCATGATCTCTCTCGTTGTAATTACATCATTCACATACAAAGTGAAAACCGCATCCCCTTTGCTTGATTTACATCACCCGACTCTATGGAATGAAGACCACAATCTCTCTCGTTGTAATTACATCATTCAACTAGAGTGAAGACCGCATCCCCTTTGCTTGATTTACATCACCCGACTCTATGGAATATATACCATGATCTCTCTCGTTGTAATTACATCATTCACATACAAAGTGAAAACCGCATCCCCTTTGCTTGATTTACATCACCCGACTCTATGGAATAAGATACCATGATCTCTCTCGTTGTAATTACATCATTCACACTAGAGTGAAACCGCATCCCCTTTGCTTGATTTACATCACCCGACTCTATGGAATATACCATGATCTCTCCGTTGTAATTACATCATTCAACTAGAGTGAAGAAAACCGCATCCCCTTTGCTTGATTTACATCACCCGACTCTATGGAATATATACCATGATCTCTCTCGTTGTAATTACATCATTCACATAGAGTGAAAACCGCATCCCCTTTGCTTGATTTACATCACCCGACTCTATGGAATATATACCATGATCTCTCTCGTTGTAATTACATCATTCACATACAAAGTGAAACCGCATCCCCTTTGCTTGATTTACATCACCCGACTCTATGGAATGAAGACCATGAATCTCTCGTTGTAATTACATCATTCAACTAGAGTGAAGACCGCATCCCCTTTGCTTGATTTACATCACCCGACTCTATGGAATATATACCATGATCTCTCTCGTTGTAATTACATCATTCACATACAAGTGAAAACCGCATCCCCTTTGCTTGATTTACATCACCCGACTCTATGGAATATATACCATGATCTCTCTCGTTGTAATTACATCATTCACATACAAGTGAAAACCGCATCCCCTTTGCTTGATTTACATCACCCGACTCTATGGAATGAAGACCACAATCTCTCGTTGTAATTACATCATTCAACTAGAGTGAAGACCGCATCCCCTTTGCTTGATTTACATCACCCGACTCTATGGAATATATACCATGATCTCTCTCGTTGTAATTACATCATTCACATACAAGTGAAAACCGCATCCCCTTTGCTTGATTTACATCACCCGACTCTATGGAATATATACCATGATCTCTCTCGTTGTAATTACATCATTCACATACAAAGTGAAAACCGCATCCCCTTTGCTTGATTTACATCACCCGACTCTATGGAATGAAGACCACAGAATCTCTCTCGTTGTAATTACATCATTCAACTAGAGTGAAGACCGCATCCCCTTTGCTTGATTTACATCACCCGACTCTATGGAATATATACCATGATCTCTCTCGTTGTAATTACATCATTCACATACAAGTGAAAACCGCATCCCCTTTGCTTGATTTACATCACCTCGACTCTATGGAATATAAGACCATGATCTCTCTCGTTGTAATTACATCATTCAATAGAGTGAAGACCGCATCCCCTTTGCTTGATTTACATCACCCGACTCTATGGAATATATACCATGATCTCTCTCGTTGTAATTACATCATTCACATACAAAGGAAAACCGCATCCCCTTTGCTTGATTTACATCACCCGACTCTATGGAATGAAGACCACATAATCTCTCGTTGTAATTACATCATTCAACTAGAGTGAAGACCGCATCCCCTTTGCTTGATTTACATCACCCGACTCTATGGAATATATACCATGATCTCTCTCGTTGTAATTACATCATTCACATACAAAGAAAACCGCATCCCCTTTGCTTGATTTACATCACCCGACTCTATGGAATGAAGACCATGAATCTCTCTCGTTGTAATTACATCATTCAACTAGAGTGAAGACCGCATCCCCTTTGCTTGATTTACATCACCCGACTCTATGGAATATATACCATGATCTCTCTCGTTGTAATTACATCATTCACATACAAGAAAACCGCATCCCCTTTGCTTGATTTACATCACCCGACTCTATGGAATAATACCATGATCTCTCTCGTTGTAATTACATCATTCACATACAGAGTGAAACCGCATCCCCTTTGCTTGATTTACATCACCCGACTCTATGGAATAAGACCATGATCTCTCTCGTTGTAATTACATCATTCAACATAGAGTGAAGACCGCATCCCCTTTGCTTGATTTACATCACCCGACTCTATGGAATATATACCATGATCTCTCTCGTTGTAATTACATCATTCACATACAAAAAACCGCATCCCCTTTGCTTGATTTACATCACCTCGACTCTATGGAATAATACCATGATCTCTCTCTCGTTGTAATTACATCATTCACATACAGTGAAAACCGCATCCCCTTTGCTTGATTTACATCACCCGACTCTATGGAATATATACCACAATCTCTCGTTGTAATTACATCATTCATACTAGAGTGAAGACCGCATCCCCTTTGCTTGATTTACATCACCCGACTCTATGGAATATATACCATGATCTCTCTCGTTGTAATTACATCATTCACATACAAAGAAAACCGCATCCCCTTTGCTTGATTTACATCACCCGACTCTATGGAATATATACCATGATCTCTCTCGTTGTAATTACATCATTCACATACAAAGTGAAAACCGCATCCCCTTTGCTTGATTTACATCACCCGACTCTATGGAATAAGACCATGATCTCTCTCGTTGTAATTACATCATTCAACTAGAGTGAAGACCGCATCCCCTTTGCTTGATTTACATCACCCGACTCTATGGAATATATACCATGATCTCTCTCGTTGTAATTACATCATTCACATACAAGAGTGAAAACCGCATCCCCTTTGCTTGATTTACATCACCCGACTCTATGGAATAATACCATGATCTCTCTCGTTGTAATTACATCATTCACATACAAGAAACCGCATCCCCTTTGCTTGATTTACATCACCTCGACTCTATGGAATATATACCATGATCTCTCTCGTTGTAATTACATCATTCACATACAAAGTGAAAACCGCATCCCCTTTGCTTGATTTACATCACCCGACTCTATGGAATGAAGACCACGATCTCTCTCGTTGTAATTACATCATTCAACTAGAGTGAAGACCGCATCCCCTTTGCTTGATTTACATCACCCGACTCTATGGAATATATACCATGATCTCTCTCGTTGTAATTACATCATTCACATACAAAGAAAACCGCATCCCCTTTGCTTGATTTACATCACCCGACTCTATGGAATGAAGACCATGATCTCTCTCGTTGTAATTACATCATTCAACATAGAGTGAAGACCGCATCCCCTTTGCTTGATTTACATCACCCGACTCTATGGAATAATACCATGATCTCTCTCGTTGTAATTACATCATTCACATACAGTGAAACCGCATCCCCTTTGCTTGATTTACATCACCCGACTCTATGGAATATATACCATGATCTCTCTCGTTGTAATTACATCATTCACATACAAAGTGAAAACCGCATCCCCTTTGCTTGATTTACATCACCCGACTCTATGGAATAAGACCATGATCTCTCTCGTTGTAATTACATCATTCAACTAGAGTGAAGACCGCATCCCCTTTGCTTGATTTACATCACCCGACTCTATGGAATATATACCATGATCTCTCTCGTTGTAATTACATCATTCACATACAGAGTGAAAACCGCATCCCCTTTGCTTGATTTACATCACCCGACTCTATGGAATATATACCATGATCTCTCTCGTTGTAATTACATCATTCACATACAAAGAAAACCGCATCCCCTTTGCTTGATTTACATCACCCGACTCTATGGAATGAAGACCATGAATCTCTCTCGTTGTAATTACATCATTCAACTAGAGTGAAGACCGCATCCCCTTTGCTTGATTTACATCACCCGACTCTATGGAATATATACCATGATCTCTCTCGTTGTAATTACATCATTCACATACAGTGAAAACCGCATCCCCTTTGCTTGATTTACATCACCCGACTCTATGGAATGAAGACCATGATCTCTCTCTCGTTGTAATTACATCATTCAACTAGAGTGAAGACCGCATCCCCTTTGCTTGATTTACATCACCCGACTCTATGGAATATATACCATGATCTCTCTCGTTGTAATTACATCATTCACATACAAAGAAAACCGCATCCCCTTTGCTTGATTTACATCACCCGACTCTATGGAATGAAGACCACATCAATCTCTCTCGTTGTAATTACATCATTCAACTAGAGTGAAGACCGCATCCCCTTTGCTTGATTTACATCACCCGACTCTATGGAATATATACCATGATCTCTCTCGTTGTAATTACATCATTCACATACAAAGTGAAAACCGCATCCCCTTTGCTTGATTTACATCACCCGACTCTATGGAATATATACCATGATCTCTCTCGTTGTAATTACATCATTCACATACAGTGAAAACCGCATCCCCTTTGCTTGATTTACATCACCCGACTCTATGGAATAATACCATGATCTCTCTCGTTGTAATTACATCATTCACATACAGAGTGAAACCGCATCCCCTTTGCTTGATTTACATCACCCGACTCTATGGAATAAGACCATGATCTCTCTCGTTGTAATTACATCATTCAACTAGAGTGAAAACCGCATCCCCTTTGCTTGATTTACATCACCCGACTCTATGGAATATATACCATGATCTCTCTCGTTGTAATTACATCATTCACATACAAAGAAAACCGCATCCCCTTTGCTTGATTTACATCACCCGACTCTATGGAATATATACCATGATCTCTCTCGTTGTAATTACATCATTCACATACAAGTGAAAACCGCATCCCCTTTGCTTGATTTACATCACCCGACTCTATGGAATAAGACCATGATCTCTCTCGTTGTAATTACATCATTCAATACTAGAGTGAAGACCGCATCCCCTTTGCTTGATTTACATCACCCGACTCTATGGAATATATACCATGATCTCTCTCGTTGTAATTACATCATTCACATACAAGTGAAAACCGCATCCCCTTTGCTTGATTTACATCACCCGACTCTATGGAATGAAGACCACATCTCTCTCGTTGTAATTACATCATTCAACTAGAGTGAAGACCGCATCCCCTTTGCTTGATTTACATCACCCGACTCTATGGAATATATACCATGATCTCTCTCGTTGTAATTACATCATTCACATACAAAGTGAAAACCGCATCCCCTTTGCTTGATTTACATCACCCGACTCTATGGAATAATACCATGATCTCTCTCGTTGTAATTACATCATTCACATAGAGTGAAACCGCATCCCCTTTGCTTGATTTACATCACCCGACTCTATGGAATATATACCATGAATCTCTCTCGTTGTAATTACATCATTCACATACAGAGTGAAACCGCATCCCCTTTGCTTGATTTACATCACCCGACTCTATGGAATATATACCATGATCTCTCTCGTTGTAATTACATCATTCACATACAGTGAAAACCGCATCCCCTTTGCTTGATTTACATCACCCGACTCTATGGAATGAAGACCACCATGATCTCTCTTGTAATTACATCATTCAACTAGAGTGAAGACCGCATCCCCTTTGCTTGATTTACATCACCCGACTCTATGGAATATATACCATGATCTCTCTCGTTGTAATTACATCATTCACATACAAGAAAACCGCATCCCCTTTGCTTGATTTACATCACCCGACTCTATGGAATGAAGACCATGAATCTCTCGTTGTAATTACATCATTCAACTAGAGTGAAGACCGCATCCCCTTTGCTTGATTTACATCACCCGACTTATGGAATATATACCATGATCTCTCTCGTTGTAATTACATCATTCACATACAAGAAAACCGCATCCCCTTTGCTTGATTTACATCACCCGACTCTATGGAATGAAGACCACATGATCTCTCGTTGTAATTACATCATTCAACTAGAGTGAAGACCGCATCCCCTTTGCTTGATTTACATCACCCGACTCTATGGAATATATACCATGATCTCTCTCGTTGTAATTACATCATTCACATACAAGTGAAAACCGCATCCCCTTTGCTTGATTTACATCACCCGACTCTATGGAATATATACCATGATCTCTCTCGTTGTAATTACATCATTCACATACAAGAGTGAAGACCGCATCCCCTTTGCTTGATTTACATCACCCGACTCTATGGAATATATACCATGATCTCTCTCGTTGTAATTACATCATTCAACTAGAGTGAAGACCGCATCCCCTTTGCTTGATTTACATCACCCGACTCTATGGAATATATACCATGATCTCTCTCGTTGTAATTACATCATTCACATACAAAGTGAAAACCGCATCCCCTTTGCTTGATTTACATCACCCGACTCTATGGAATGAAGACCACAATCTCTCTCGTTGTAATTACATCATTCAACTAGAGTGAAGACCGCATCCCCTTTGCTTGATTTACATCACCCGACTCTATGGAATATATACCATGATCTCTCTCGTTGTAATTACATCATTCACATACAAGTGAAAACCGCATCCCCTTTGCTTGATTTACATCACCCGACTCTATGGAATAAGATACCAATCTCTCTCGTTGTAATTACATCATTCAACTAGAGTGAAGACCGCATCCCCTTTGCTTGATTTACATCACCCGACTCTATGGAATATATACCATGATCTCTCTCGTTGTAATTACATCATTCACATACAAGAGTGAAAACCGCATCCCCTTTGCTTGATTTACATCACCCGACTCTATGGAATATATACCATGATCTCTCTCGTTGTAATTACATCATTCACATACAAGTGAAAACCGCATCCCCTTTGCTTGATTTACATCACCCGACTCTATGGAATGAAGACCACAATCTCTCTCGTTGTAATTACATCATTCAACTAGAGTGAAGACCGCATCCCCTTTGCTTGATTTACATCACCCGACTCTATGGAATATATACCATGATCTCTCTCGTTGTAATTACATCATTCACATACAAAGTGAAAACCGCATCCCCTTTGCTTGATTTACATCACCCGACTCTATGGAATAATACCATGATCTCTCTCGTTGTAATTACATCATTCACATAGAGTGAAAACCGCATCCCCTTTGCTTGATTTACATCACCCGACTCTATGGAATAAGACCATGATCTCTCTCGTTGTAATTACATCATTCACATACAGTGAAAACCGCATCCCCTTTGCTTGATTTACATCACCCGACTCTATGGAATATATACCATGATCTCTCTCGTTGTAATTACATCATTCACATACAAGTGAAACCGCATCCCCTTTGCTTGATTTACATCACCCGACTCTATGGAATAAGACCATGATCTCTCTCGTTGTTGTAATTACATCATTCAACTAGAGTGAAGACCGCATCCCCTTTGCTTGATTTACATCACCCGACTCTATGGAATATATACCATGATCTCTCTCGTTGTAATTACATCATTCACATACAAAGAAAACCGCATCCCCTTTGCTTGATTTACATCACCCGACTCTATGGAATGAAGACCACCATGATCTCTCGTTGTAATTACATCATTCAACTAGAGTGAAGACCGCATCCCCTTTGCTTGATTTACATCACCCGACTCTATGGAATATATACCATGATCTCTCTCGTTGTAATTACATCATTCACATACAAAGAAAACCGCATCCCCTTTGCTTGATTTACATCACCCGACTCTATGGAATGAAGACCATGATCTCTCTCGTTGTAATTACATCATTCAACTAGAGTGAAGACCGCATCCCCTTTGCTTGATTTACATCACCCGACTCTATGGAATATATACCATGATCTCTCTCGTTGTAATTACATCATTCACATACAAAGGAAACCGCATCCCCTTTGCTTGATTTACATCACCCGACTCTATGGAATAATACCATGATCTCTCTCGTTGTAATTACATCATTCACATACAAAGTGAAACCGCATCCCCTTTGCTTGATTTACATCACCCGACTCTATGGAATAATACCATGATCTCTCTCGTTGTAATTACATCATTCAACTACAGTGAAGACCGCATCCCCTTTGCTTGATTTACATCACCCGACTCTATGGAATATATACCATGATCTCTCTCGTTGTAATTACATCATTCACATACAAAGTGAAAACCGCATCCCCTTTGCTTGATTTACATCACCCGACTCTATGGAATGAAGACCATGATCTCTCTCGTTGTAATTACATCATTCAACTAGAGTGAAGACCGCATCCCCTTTGCTTGATTTACATCACCCGACTCTATGGAATATATACCATGATCTCTCTCGTTGTAATTACATCATTCACATACAAGTGAAAACCGCATCCCCTTTGCTTGATTTACATCACCCGACTCTATGGAATGAAGACCACGAATCTCTCGTTGTAATTACATCATTCAACTAGAGTGAAGACCGCATCCCCTTTGCTTGATTTACATCACCCGACTCTATGGAATATATACCATGATCTCTCTCGTTGTAATTACATCATTCACATACAAAGTGAAAACCGCATCCCCTTTGCTTGATTTACATCACCCGACTCTATGGAATATATACCATGATCTCTCTCGTTGTAATTACATCATTCAACTAGAGTGAAGACCGCATCCCCTTTGCTTGATTTACATCACCCGACTCTATGGAATATATACCATGATCTCTCTCGTTGTAATTACATCATTCACATACAAAGTGAAAACCGCATCCCCTTTGCTTGATTTACATCACCCGACTCTATGGAATATATACCATGATCTCTCTCGTTGTAATTACATCATTCAACTAGAGTGAAACCGCATCCCCTTTGCTTGATTTACATCACCCGACTCTATGGAATATAATACCATGATCTCTCTCGTTGTAATTACATCATTCACATACAAGTGAAAACCGCATCCCCTTTGCTTGATTTACATCACCCGACTCTATGGAATAAGACCATGATCTCTCTCGTTGTAATTACATCATTCAACTATACAAAGTGAAGACCGCATCCCCTTTGCTTGATTTACATCACCCGACTCTATGGAATATATACCATGATCTCTCTCGTTGTAATTACATCATTCACATACAAAGTGAAAACCGCATCCCCTTTGCTTGATTTACATCACCCGACTCTATGGAATATATACCATGATCTCTCTCGTTGTAATTACATCATTCACATACAAAGAAAACCGCATCCCCTTTGCTTGATTTACATCACCTCGACTCTATGGAATGAAGACCATGAATCTCTCTCGTTGTAATTACATCATTCAACTAGAGTGAAGACCGCATCCCCTTTGCTTGATTTACATCACCCGACTCTATGGAATATATACCATGATCTCTCTCGTTGTAATTACATCATTCACATACAAAGAAAACCGCATCCCCTTTGCTTGATTTACATCACCCGACTCTATGGAATAATACCATGATCTCTCTCGTTGTAATTACATCATTCACATACAGTGAAAACCGCATCCCCTTTGCTTGATTTACATCACCCGACTCTATGGAATAAGACCATGATCTCTCTTGTAATTACATCATTCACATAGTGAAACCGCATCCCCTTTGCTTGATTTACATCACCCGACTCTATGGAATATATACCATGATCTCTCTCGTTGTAATTACATCATTCACATACAAGAGTGAAAACCGCATCCCCTTTGCTTGATTTACATCACCCGACTCTATGGAATATATACCATGATCTCTCTCGTTGTAATTACATCATTCACATACAAAGTGAAAACCGCATCCCCTTTGCTTGATTTACATCACCCGACTCTATGGAATAAGACCATGATCTCTCTCGTTGTAATTACATCATTCAACTAGAGTGAAGACCGCATCCCCTTTGCTTGATTTACATCACCCGACTCTATGGAATATATACCATGATCTCTCTCGTTGTAATTACATCATTCACATACAAAGTGAAAACCGCATCCCCTTTGCTTGATTTACATCACCCGACTCTATGGAATGAAGACCACAATCTCTCTCGTTGTAATTACATCATTCAACTAGAGTGAAGACCGCATCCCCTTTGCTTGATTTACATCACCCGACTCTATGGAATATATACCATGATCTCTCTCGTTGTAATTACATCATTCACATACAAAGAAAACCGCATCCCCTTTGCTTGATTTACATCACCCGACTCTATGGAATATAGACCATGATCTCTCTCGTTGTAATTACATCATTCAACTAGAGTGAAGACCGCATCCCCTTTGCTTGATTTACATCACCCGACTCTATGGAATATATACCATGATCTCTCTCGTTGTAATTACATCATTCACATACAAGAAAACCGCATCCCCTTTGCTTGATTTACATCACCCGACTCTATGGAATGAAGACCACAATCTCTCTCGTTGTAATTACATCATTCAACTAGAGTGAAGACCGCATCCCCTTTGCTTGATTTACATCACCCGACTCTATGGAATATATACCATGATCTCTCTCGTTGTAATTACATCATTCACATACAAAGTGAAAACCGCATCCCCTTTGCTTGATTTACATCACCCGACTCTATGGAATAATACCATGATCTCTCTCGTTGTAATTACATCATTCACATACAGTGAAGACCGCATCCCCTTTGCTTGATTTACATCACCCGACTCTATGGAATATATACCATGATCTCTCTCGTTGTAATTACATCATTCACATACAAAGTGAAAACCGCATCCCCTTTGCTTGATTTACATCACCCGACTCTATGGAATATATACCATGATCTCTCTCGTTGTAATTACATCATTCAACTAGAGTGAAGACCGCATCCCCTTTGCTTGATTTACATCACCCGACTCTATGGAATATATACCATGATCTCTCTCGTTGTAATTACATCATTCACATACAAGAGTGAAACCGCATCCCCTTTGCTTGATTTACATCACCCGACTCTATGGAATATATACCATGATCTCTCTCGTTGTAATTACATCATTCACATACAAAGGAAAACCGCATCCCCTTTGCTTGATTTACATCACCCGACTCTATGGAATGAAGACCACGATCTCTCTCGTTGTAATTACATCATTCAACTAGAGTGAAGACCGCATCCCCTTTGCTTGATTTACATCACCCGACTCTATGGAATATATACCATGATCTCTCTGTTGTAATTACATCATTCACATACAAGTGAAAACCGCATCCCCTTTGCTTGATTTACATCACCCGACTCTATGGAATAATACCATGATCTCTCTCGTTGTAATTACATCATTCACATACAAGAGTGAAAACCGCATCCCCTTTGCTTGATTTACATCACCCGACTCTATGGAATAAGACCATGATCTCTCTCGTTGTAATTACATCATTCAACTAGAGTGAAGACCGCATCCCCTTTGCTTGATTTACATCACCCGACTCTATGGAATATATACCATGATCTCTCTCGTTGTAATTACATCATTCACATACAAAGTGAAAACCGCATCCCCTTTGCTTGATTTACATCACCCGACTCTATGGAATATATACCATGATCTCTCTCGTTGTAATTACATCATTCACATACAGTGAAAACCGCATCCCCTTTGCTTGATTTACATCACCTCGACTCTATGGAATATATTTACATCACCCGACTCTATGGAATATATACCATGATCTCTCTCGTTGTAATTACATCATTCACATACAAAGAAAACCGCATCCCCTTTGCTTGATTTACATCACCCGACTCTATGGAATGAAGACCATGATCTCTCTCGTTGTAATTACATCATTCAACTAGAGTGAAGACCGCATCCCCTTTGCTTGATTTACATCACCCGACTCTATGGAATATATACCATGATCTCTCTCGTTGTAATTACATCATTCACATACAAAGTGAAAACCGCATCCCCTTTGCTTGATTTACATCACCCGACTCTATGGAATGAAGACCACGAATCTCTCGTTGTAATTACATCATTCAACTAGAGTGAAGACCGCATCCCCTTTGCTTGATTTACATCACCCGACTCTATGGAATATATACCATGATCTCTCTCGTTGTAATTACATCATTCACATACAAGTGAAAACCGCATCCCCTTTGCTTGATTTACATCACCCGACTCTATGGAATGAAGACCATGATCTCTCTCGTTGTAATTACATCATTCAACTAGAGTGAAGACCGCATCCCCTTTGCTTGATTTACATCACCCGACTCTATGGAATATATACCATGATCTCTCTCGTTGTAATTACATCATTCACATACAAAGTGAAAACCGCATCCCCTTTGCTTGATTTACATCACCCGACTCTATGGAATGAAGACCACAATCTCTCTCGTTGTAATTACATCATTCAACTAGAGTGAAGACCGCATCCCCTTTGCTTGATTTACATCACCCGACTCTATGGAATATATACCATGATCTCTCTCGTTGTAATTACATCATTCACATACAAAGAAAACCGCATCCCCTTTGCTTGATTTACATCACCCGACTCTATGGAATAATACCATGATCTCTCTCGTTGTAATTACATCATTCAACTAGAGTGAAGACCGCATCCCCTTTGCTTGATTTACATCACCCGACTCTATGGAATAATACTCTATGGAATATATACCATGATCTCTCTCGTTGTAATTACATCATTCACATACAAAGAAAACCGCATCCCCTTTGCTTGATTTACATCACCCGACTCTATGGAATAATACCATGATCTCTCTGTTGTAATTACATCATTCAACATAGAGTGAAGACCGCATCCCCTTTGCTTTATTTACATCACTCCGACTCTATGGAATATATACCATGATCTCTCTCGTTGTAATTACATCATTCACATACAATACAGTGAAAACCGCATCCCCTTTGCTTGATTTACATCACCCGACTCTATGGAATGAAGACCATGATCTCTCTCGTTGTAATTACATCATTCAACTAGAGTGAAGACCGCATCCCCTTTGCTTGATTTACATCACCCGACTCTATGGAATATATACCATGATCTCTCTCGTTGTAATTACATCATTCACATACAAGTGAAAACCGCATCCCCTTTGCTTGATTTACATCACCCGACTCTATGGAATATATACCATGATCTCTCTCGTTGTAATTACATCATTCACATACAAAGTGAACCGCATCCCCTTTGCTTGATTTACATCACCCGACTCTATGGAATAAGACCACGATCTCTCTCGTTGTAATTACATCATTCAACTAGAGTGAAGACCGCATCCCCTTTGCTTGATTTACATCACCCGACTCTATGGAATATATACCATGATCTCTCTCGTTGTAATTACATCATTCACATACAGTGAAAACCGCATCCCCTTTGCTTGATTTACATCACCCGACTCTATGGAATAAGACCACCATGATCTCTCTCGTTGTAATTACATCATTCAACTAGAGTGAAGACCGCATCCCCTTTGCTTGATTTACATCACCTCGACTCTATGGAATATATACCATGATCTCTCTCGTTGTAATTACATCATTCACATACTAGTGAAAAACCGCATCCCCTTTGCTTGATTTACATCACCCGACTCTATGGAATATATACCATGATCTCTCTCGTTGTAATTACATCATTCACATACAAAGAAAACCGCATCCCCTTTGCTTGATTTACATCACCCGACTCTATGGAATGAAGACCACAGATCTCTCTCGTTGTAATTACATCATTCAACTAGAGTGAAGACCGCATCCCCTTTGCTTGATTTACATCACCCGACTCTATGGAATATATACCATGATCTCTCTCGTTGTAATTACATCATTCACATACAAAGAAAACCGCATCCCCTTTGCTTGATTTACATCACCCGACTCTATGGAATATATACCATGATCTCTCTCGTTGTAATTACATCATTCACACTACAGTGAAAAACCGCATCCCCTTTGCTTGATTTACATCACCCGACTCTATGGAATATATACCATGATCTCTCTCGTTGTAATTACATCATTCACATACAAAGAAAACCGCATCCCCTTTGCTTGATTTACATCACCCGACTCTATGGAATAAGACCACGATCTCTCTCGTTGTAATTACATCATTCAACATAGAGTGAAGACCGCATCCCCTTTGCTTGATTTACATCACCCGACTCTATGGAATATATACCATGATCTCTCTCGTTGTAATTACATCATTCACATACAAAGTGAAAACCGCATCCCCTTTGCTTGATTTACATCACCCGACTCTATGGAATGAAGACCATGAATCTCTCGTTGTAATTACATCATTCAACTAGAGTGAAGACCGCATCCCCTTTGCTTGATTTACATCACCCGACTCTATGGAATATATACCATGATCTCTCTCGTTGTAATTACATCATTCACATACAAGAAAACCGCATCCCCTTTGCTTGATTTACATCACCCGACTCTATGGAATGAAGACCACAATCTCTCGTTGTAATTACATCATTCAACTAGAGTGAAGACCGCATCCCCTTTGCTTGATTTACATCACCCGACTCTATGGAATATATACCATGATCTCTCTCGTTGTAATTACATCATTCACATACAAAGTGAAAACCGCATCCCCTTTGCTTGATTTACATCACCCGACTCTATGGAATAAGACCATGATCTCTCTCGTTGTAATTACATCATTCAACATAGAGTGAAGACCGCATCCCCTTTGCTTGATTTACATCACCCGACTCTATGGAATATATACCATGATCTCTCTCGTTGTAATTACATCATTCACATACAAGTGAAAACCGCATCCCCTTTGCTTGATTTACATCACCCGACTCTATGGAATGAAGACCATGATCTCTCTCGTTGTAATTACATCATTCAACTAGAGTGAAGACCGCATCCCCTTTGCTTGATTTACATCACCCCGACTCTATGGAATAAATACCATGATCTCTCTCGTTGTAATTACATCATTCACATACAGTGAAAACCGCATCCCCTTTGCTTGATTTACATCACCCGACTCTATGGAATATATACCATGATCTCTCTCCGTTGTAATTACATCATTCACATACAAAGTGAAAACCGCATCCCCTTTGCTTGATTTACATCACCCGACTCTATGGAATAAGACCATGATCTCTCTCGTTGTAATTACATCATTCAACTAGAGTGAAGACCGCATCCCCTTTGCTTGATTTACATCACCCGACTCTATGGAATATATACCATGATCTCTCTCGTTGTAATTACATCATTCACATACAAGTGAAAACCGCATCCCCTTTGCTTGATTTACATCACCCGACTCTATGGAATATATACCATGATCTCTCTCGTTGTAATTACATCATTCACATACAGTGAAAACCGCATCCCCTTTGCTTGATTTACATCACCTCGACTCTATGGAATATAGACCATGATCTCTCTCGTTGTAATTACATCATTCAACTAGAGTGAAGACCGCATCCCCTTTGCTTGATTTACATCACCCGACTCTATGGAATATATACCATGATCTCTCTCGTTGTAATTACATCATTCACATACAAAGTGAAAACCGCATCCCCTTTGCTTGATTTACATCACCCGACTCTATGGAATATATACCATGATCTCTCTCGTTGTAATTACATCATTCAATAGAGTGAAGACCGCATCCCCTTTGCTTGATTTACATCACCCGACTCTATGGAATATATACCATGATCTCTCTCGTTGTAATTACATCATTCACATACAAGAGTGAAAACCGCATCCCCTTTGCTTGATTTACATCACCCGACTCTATGGAATAAGACCATGATCTCTCTCGTTGTAATTACATCATTCACATAGAGTGAAAACCGCATCCCCTTTGCTTGATTTACATCACCCGACTCTATGGAATAATACCATGATCTCTCTCGTTGTAATTACATCATTTCACATACAGTGAAACCGCATCCCCTTTGCTTGATTTACATCACCCGACTCTATGGAATAATACCATGATCTCTCTCGTTGTAATTACATCATTCACATACTAGAGTGAAAACCGCATCCCCTTTGCTTGATTTACATCACCCGACTCTATGGAATATATACCATGATCTCTCTCGTTGTAATTACATCATTCACATACAAAGTGAAACCGCATCCCCTTTGCTTGATTTACATCACCCGACTCTATGGAATAAGACCATGATCTCTCTCGTTGTAATTACATCATTCAACTAGAGTGAAGACCGCATCCCCTTTGCTTGATTTACATCACCCGACTCTATGGAATATATACCATGATCTCTCTCGTTGTAATTACATCATTCACATACAAAGAAAACCGCATCCCCTTTGCTTGATTTACATCACCCGACTCTATGGAATGAAGACCACCATGATCTCTCTCGTTGTAATTACATCATTCAACTAGAGTGAAGACCGCATCCCCTTTGCTTGATTTACATCACCCGACTCTATGGAATATATACCATGATCTCTCTCGTTGTAATTACATCATTCACATACAAAGTGAAAACCGCATCCCCTTTGCTTGATTTACATCACCCGACTCTATGGAATAAGACCATGATCTCTCTCGTTGTAATTACATCATTCAACTAGAGTGAAGACCGCATCCCCTTTGCTTGATTTACATCACCCGACTCTATGGAATATATACCATGATCTCTCTCGTTGTAATTACATCATTCACATACAAGTGAAAACCGCATCCCCTTTGCTTGATTTACATCACCCGACTCTATGGAATAAGATACCATGATCTCTCTCGTTGTAATTACATCATTCACATACAAGAGTGAAAACCGCATCCCCTTTGCTTGATTTACATCACCCGACTCTATGGAATATAATACCATGATCTCTCTCGTTGTAATTACATCATTCACATATTCACATACAAGTGAAACCGCATCCCCTTTGCTTGATTTACATCACCCGACTCTATGGAATAAGATACCATGATCTCTCGTTGTAATTACATCATTCAACTAGAGTGAAGACCGCATCCCCTTTGCTTGATTTACATCACCCGACTCTATGGAATATATACCATGATCTCTCTCGTTGTAATTACATCATTCACATACAAAGTGAAAACCGCATCCCCTTTGCTTGATTTACATCACCCGACTCTATGGAATAAGACCACCATGATCTCTCTCGTTGTAATTACATCATTCAACTAGAGTGAAGACCGCATCCCCTTTGCTTGATTTACATCACCCGACTCTATGGAATATATACCATGATCTCTCTCGTTGTAATTACATCATTCACATACAAGTGAAAACCGCATCCCCTTTGCTTGATTTACATCACCTCGACTCTATGGAATAAGATACCATGATCTCTCGTTGTAATTACATCATTCAACTAGAGTGAAGACCGCATCCCCTTTGCTTGATTTACATCACCCGACTCTATGGAATATATACCATGATCTCTCTCGTTGTAATTACATCATTCACATACAGTGAAAACCGCATCCCCTTTGCTTGATTTACATCACCCGACTCTATGGAATAATACCATGATCTCTCTCGTTGTAATTACATCATTCAACATAGAGTGAAGACCGCATCCCCTTTGCTTGATTTACATCACCCGACTCTATGGAATATATACCATGATCTCTCTCGTTGTAATTACATCATTCACATACAAAGAAAACCGCATCCCCTTTGCTTGATTTACATCACCCGACTCTATGGAATGAAGACCACAATCTCTCTCGTTGTAATTACATCATTCAACTAGAGTGAAGACCGCATCCCCTTTGCTTGATTTACATCACCCGACTCTATGGAATATATACCATGATCTCTCTCGTTGTAATTACATCATTCACATACAAAGTGAAAACCGCATCCCCTTTGCTTGATTTACATCACCCGACTCTATGGAATATATACCATGATCTCTCTCGTTGTAATTACATCATTCACATACAAAGAAAAAGACCGCATCCCCTTTGCTTGATTTACATCACCTCGACTCTATGGAATAAGACCACAATCTCTCTCGTTGTAATTACATCATTCAACTAGAGTGAAGACCGCATCCCCTTTGCTTGATTTACATCACCCGACTCTATGGAATATATACCATGATCTCTCTCGTTGTAATTACATCATTCACATACAGAGTGAAACCGCATCCCCTTTGCTTGATTTACATCACCCGACTCTATGGAATATATACCATGATCTCTCTCGTTGTAATTACATCATTCACATACAGTGAAAACCGCATCCCCTTTGCTTGATTTACATCACCCGACTCTATGGAATGAAGACCATGATCTCTCTCGTTGTAATTACATCATTCAACTAGAGTGAAGACCGCATCCCCTTTGCTTGATTTACATCACCCGACTCTATGGAATATATACCATGATCTCTCTCGTTGTAATTACATCATTCACATACAAAGTGAAAACCGCATCCCCTTTGCTTGATTTACATCACCCGACTCTATGGAATAATACCATGATCTCTCTCGTTGTAATTACATCATTCAATAGTGAAACCGCATCCCCTTTGCTTGATTTACATCACCCGACTCTATGGAATATATACCATGATCTCTCTCGTTGTAATTACATCATTCACATACAAAGGAAAACCGCATCCCCTTTGCTTGATTTACATCACCTCGACTCTATGGAATAACCATCATCTCTCATTACATCATTCACATACAAGTGAAAACCGCATCCCCTTTGCTTGATTTACATCACCCGACTCTATGGAATATAGACCATGATAATCTCTCGTTGTAATTACATCATTCACTAGAGTGAAGACCGCATCCCCTTTGCTTGATTTACATCACCCGACTCTATGGAATATATACCATGATCTCTCTCGTTGTAATTACATCATTCACATACAAGTGAAAACCGCATCCCCTTTGCTTGATTTACATCACCCGACTCTATGGAATGAAGACCACGAATCTCGTTGTAATTACATCATTCAACTAGAGTGAAGACCGCATCCCCTTTGCTTGATTTACATCACCCGACTCTATGGAATATATACCATGATCTCTCTCGTTGTAATTACATCATTCACATACAAAGAAAACCGCATCCCCTTTGCTTGATTTACATCACCCGACTCTATGGAATGAAGACCATGATCTCTCTCGTTGTAATTACATCATTCAACTAGAGTGAAGACCGCATCCCCTTTGCTTGATTTACATCACCCGACTCTATGGAATATATACCATGATCTCTCTCGTTGTAATTACATCATTCACATACAAAGTGAAAACCGCATCCCCTTTGCTTGATTTACATCACCCGACTCTATGGAATATATACCATGATCTCTCTCGTTGTAATTACATCATTCACATAGAGTGAAACCGCATCCCCTTTGCTTGATTTACATCACCTCGACTCTATGGAATAATACCACAATCTCTCTCGTTGTAATTACATCATTCACATACAGTGAAACCGCATCCCCTTTGCTTGATTTACATCACCCGACTCTATGGAATATATACCATGATCTCTCTCGTTGTAATTACATCATTCACATACAAGTGAAAACCGCATCCCCTTTGCTTGATTTACATCACCCGACTCTATGGAATAAGACCACCATGATCTCTCTCGTTGTAATTACATCATTCAACTAGAGTGAAGACCGCATCCCCTTTGCTTGATTTACATCACCCGACTCTATGGAATATATACCATGATCTCTCTCGTTGTAATTACATCATTCACATACAAAGTGAAAACCGCATCCCCTTTGCTTGATTTACATCACCCGACTCTATGGAATAAGACCACAATCTCTCTCGTTGTAATTACATCATTCAACTAGAGTGAAGACCGCATCCCCTTTGCTTGATTTACATCACCCGACTCTATGGAATAAGATACCATGATCTCTCTCGTTGTAATTACATCATTCACATACAGAGTGAAAACCGCATCCCCTTTGCTTGATTTACATCACCCGACTCTATGGAATATATACCATGATCTCTCTCGTTGTAATTACATCATTCACATACAAGTGAAAACCGCATCCCCTTTGCTTGATTTACATCACCCGACTCTATGGAATAAGACCATGATCTCTCTCGTTGTAATTACATCATTCAACTAGAGTGAAGACCGCATCCCCTTTGCTTGATTTACATCACCCGACTCTATGGAATATATACCATGATCTCTCTCGTTGTAATTACATCATTCACATACAAAGAAAACCGCATCCCCTTTGCTTGATTTACATCACCCGACTCTATGGAATAATACCATGATCTCTCTCGTTGTAATTACATCATTCACATACAGTGAAAACCGCATCCCCTTTGCTTGATTTACATCACCCGACTCTATGGAATATATACCATGATCTCTCTCGTTGTAATTACATCATTCACATACAGTGAAAACCGCATCCCCTTTGCTTGATTTACATCACCCGACTCTATGGAATATATACCATGATCTCTCTCGTTGTAATTACATCATTCACATACAAAGTGAAAACCGCATCCCCTTTGCTTGATTTACATCACCCGACTCTATGGAATGAAGACCACAGATCTCTCGTTGTAATTACATCATTCAACTAGAGTGAAGACCGCATCCCCTTTGCTTGATTTACATCACCCGACTCTATGGAATATATACCATGATCTCTCTCGTTGTAATTACATCATTCACATACAAAGAAAACCGCATCCCCTTTGCTTGATTTACATCACCTCGACTCTATGGAATAAGATACCATGATCTCTCTCGTTGTAATTACATCATTCAACAAGAAAGACCGCATCCCCTTTGCTTGATTTACATCACCCGACTCTATGGAATATATACCATGATCTCTCTCGTTGTAATTACATCATTCACATACAAGTGAAAACCGCATCCCCTTTGCTTGATTTACATCACCCGACTCTATGGAATGAAGACCATGATCTCTCTCGTTGTAATTACATCATTCAACTAGAGTGAAGACCGCATCCCCTTTGCTTGATTTACATCACCCGACTCTATGGAATATATACCATGATCTCTCTCGTTGTAATTACATCATTCACATACAAAGTGAAAACCGCATCCCCTTTGCTTGATTTACATCACCCGACTCTATGGAATATATACCATGATCTCTCTCTCGTTGTAATTACATCATTCACATACAGAGTGAAGACCGCATCCCCTTTGCTTGATTTACATCACCCGACTCTATGGAATATATACCATGATCTCTCTCTCTCGTTGTAATTACATCATTCACATACAAAGTGAAAACCGCATCCCCTTTGCTTGATTTACATCACCCGACTCTATGGAATAAGACCATGATCTCTCTCGTTGTAATTACATCATTCAACTAGAGTGAAGACCGCATCCCCTTTGCTTGATTTACATCACCCGACTCTATGGAATATATACCATGATCTCTCTCGTTGTAATTACATCATTCACATACAAAGTGAAAACCGCATCCCCTTTGCTTGATTTACATCACCCGACTCTATGGAATGAAGACCACAGATCTCTCTCGTTGTAATTACATCATTCAACTAGAGTGAAGACCGCATCCCCTTTGCTTGATTTACATCACCCGACTCTATGGAATATATACCATGATCTCTCTCGTTGTAATTACATCATTCACATACAAAGGAAAAACCGCATCCCCTTTGCTTGATTTACATCACCCGACTCTATGGAATGAAGACCATGATCTCTCTCGTTGTAATTACATCATTCAACTAGAGTGAAGACCGCATCCCCTTTGCTTGATTTACATCACCCGACTCTATGGAATATATACCATGATCTCTCTCGTTGTAATTACATCATTCACATACAAAGTGAAAACCGCATCCCCTTTGCTTGATTTACATCACCTCGACTCTATGGAATAAGATACCATGATCTCTCTCGTTGTAATTACATCATTCACATAGAGTGAAAACCGCATCCCCTTTGCTTGATTTACATCACCCGACTCTATGGAATATATACCATGATCTCTCTCGTTGTAATTACATCATTCACATACAGTGAAAACCGCATCCCCTTTGCTTGATTTACATCACCCGACTCTATGGAATATATACCATGATCTCTCTCGTTGTAATTACATCATTCAACTAGAGTGAAGAAACGCATCCCCTTTGCTTGATTTACATCACCCGACTCTATGGAATATATACCATGATCTCTCTCGTTGTAATTACATCATTCACATACAAGTGAAAACCGCATCCCCTTTGCTTGATTTACATCACCCGACTCTATGGAATAAGATACCATGATCTCTCTCGTTGTAATTACATCATTCACATAGAGTGAAAACCGCATCCCCTTTGCTTGATTTACATCACCCGACTCTATGGAATATATACCATGATCTCTCTCGTTGTAATTACATCATTCACATACAAAGTGAAAACCGCATCCCCTTTGCTTGATTTACATCACCCGACTCTATGGAATGAAGACCATGATCTCTCTCGTTGTAATTACATCATTCAACTAGAGTGAAGACCGCATCCCCTTTGCTTGATTTACATCACCCGACTCTATGGAATATATACCATGATCTCTCTCGTTGTAATTACATCATTCACATACAAAGAAAACCGCATCCCCTTTGCTTGATTTACATCACCCGACTCTATGGAATAAGACCATGATCTCTCTCGTTGTAATTACATCATTCACATACTAGAGAAGACCGCATCCCCTTTGCTTGATTTACATCACCCGACTCTATGGAATATATACCATGATCTCTCTCGTTGTAATTACATCATTCACATACAAGTGAAAACCGCATCCCCTTTGCTTGATTTACATCACCCGACTCTATGGAATGAAGACCATGATCTCTCTCGTTGTAATTACATCATTCAACTAGAGTGAAGACCGCATCCCCTTTGCTTGATTTACATCACCCGACTCTATGGAATATATACCATGATCTCTCTCGTCGTTGTAATACATCATTCACATACAAGTGAAAACCGCATCCCCTTTGCTTGATTTACATCACCCGACTCTATGGAATAAGACCATGATCTCTCTCGTTGTAATTACATCATTCAACTAGAGTGAAGACCGCATCCCCTTTGCTTGATTTACATCACCCGACTCTATGGAATATATACCATGATCTCTCTCGTTGTAATTACATCATTCACATACAAGAAAACCGCATCCCCTTTGCTTGATTTACATCACCCGACTCTATGGAATAAGACCATGAATCTCTCTCGTTGTAATTACATCATTCAACAGAGTGAAGACCGCATCCCCTTTGCTTGATTTACATCACCCGACTCTATGGAATATATACCATGATCTCTCTCGTTGTAATTACATCATTCACATACAAAGTGAAAACCGCATCCCCTTTGCTTGATTTACATCACCCGACTCTATGGAATAATACCATGATCTCTCTCGTTGTAATTACATCATTCACATACAGTGAAAACCGCATCCCCTTTGCTTGATTTACATCACCCGACTCTATGGAATATATACCATGATCTCTCTCGTTGTAATTACATCATTCACATACAAAGTGAAAACCGCATCCCCTTTGCTTGATTTACATCACCCGACTCTATGGAATAAGACCATGATCTCTCTCGTTGTAATTACATCATTCAACATAGAGTGAAGACCGCATCCCCTTTGCTTGATTTACATCACCCGACTCTATGGAATATATACCATGATCTCTCTCGTTGTAATTACATCATTCACATACAAAGTGAAAACCGCATCCCCTTTGCTTGATTTACATCACCCGACTCTATGGAATAAGATACCATGATCTCTCTCGTTGTAATTACATCATTCAACTAGAGTGAAGACCGCATCCCCTTTGCTTGATTTACATCACCCGACTCTATGGAATATATACCATGATCTCTCTCGTTGTAATTACATCATTCACATACAAAGTGAAAACCGCATCCCCTTTGCTTGATTTACATCACCCGACTCTATGGAATGAAGACCATGATCTCTCTCGTTGTAATTACATCATTCAACTAGAGTGAAGACCGCATCCCCTTTGCTTGATTTACATCACCCGACTCTATGGAATATATACCATGATCTCTCTCGTTGTAATTACATCATTCACATACAAAGTGAAAACCGCATCCCCTTTGCTTGATTTACATCACCCGACTCTATGGAATATATACCATGATCTCTCTCGTTGTAATTACATCATTCACATACAAAGGAAAACCGCATCCCCTTTGCTTGATTTACATCACCCGACTTACTCACCCGATGGAATATATACCATGATCTCTCTCGTTGTAATTACATCATTCACATACAAAGAAAACCGCATCCCCTTTGCTTGATTTACATCACCCGACTCTATGGAATAAGATACCATGATCTCTCTCGTTGTAATTACATCATTCAACTAGAGTGAAGACCGCATCCCCTTTGCTTGATTTACATCACCCGACTCTATGGAATATATACCATGATCTCTCTCGTTGTAATTACATCATTCACATACAAAGAAAACCGCATCCCCTTTGCTTGATTTACATCACCCGACTCTATGGAATAAGACCATGATCTCTCTCGTTGTAATTACATCATTCAACATAGAGTGAAGACCGCATCCCCTTTGCTTGATTTACATCACCCGACTCTATGGAATATATACCATGATCTCTCTCGTTGTAATTACATCATTCACATACAAAGTGAAAACCGCATCCCCTTTGCTTGATTTACATCACCCGACTCTATGGAATAAGACCATGATCTCTCTCGTTGTAATTACATCATTCAACTAGAGTGAAGACCGCATCCCCTTTGCTTGATTTACATCACCTCGACTCTATGGAATATATACCATGATCTCTCTTGTAATTACATCATTCACATACAAAGAAAAACCGCATCCCCTTTGCTTGATTTACATCACCCGACTCTATGGAATAATACCATGATCTCTCTCGTTGTAATTACATCATTCACATACAGTGAAAACCGCATCCCCTTTGCTTGATTTACATCACCCGACTCTATGGAATATATACCATGATCTCTCTCGTTGTAATTACATCATTCACATACAAAGTGAAAACCGCATCCCCTTTGCTTGATTTACATCACCCGACTCTATGGAATAAGACCATGATCTCTCTCGTTGTAATTACATCATTCACATAGTGAAGACCGCATCCCCTTTGCTTGATTTACATCACCCGACTCTATGGAATATATACCATGATCTCTCTCGTTGTAATTACATCATTCACATACAAGTGAAAACCGCATCCCCTTTGCTTGATTTACATCACCCGACTCTATGGAATAATACCATGATCTCTCTCGTTGTAATTACATCATTCAACTAGAGTGAAGACCGCATCCCCTTTGCTTGATTTACATCACCCGACTCTATGGAATATATACCATGATCTCTCTCGTTGTAATTACATCATTCACATACAAAGTGAAAACCGCATCCCCTTTGCTTGATTTACATCACCCGACTCTATGGAATGAAGACCACCATGATCTCTCTCGTTGTAATTACATCATTCAACTAGAGTGAAGACCGCATCCCCTTTGCTTGATTTACATCACCCGACTCTATGGAATATATACCATGATCTCTCTCGTTGTAATTACATCATTCACATACAAAGAGAAAACCGCATCCCCTTTGCTTGATTTACATCACCCGACTCTATGGAATATATACCATGATCTCTCTCGTTGTAATTACATCATTCACATACAGTGAAAACCGCATCCCCTTTGCTTGATTTACATCACCCGACTCTATGGAATAAGACCATGATCTCTCGTTGTAATTACATCATTCAACATACAGTGAAGAAAACCGCATCCCCTTTGCTTGATTTACATCACCCGACTCTATGGAATATATACCATGATCTCTCTCGTTGTAATTACATCATTCACATACAAAGTGAAAACCGCATCCCCTTTGCTTGATTTACATCACCCGACTCTATGGAATGAAGACCATGATCTCTCTCGTTGTAATTACATCATTCAACTAGAGTGAAGACCGCATCCCCTTTGCTTGATTTACATCACCCGACTCTATGGAATATATACCATGATCTCTCTCGTTGTAATTACATCATTCACATACAAAGTGAAAACCGCATCCCCTTTGCTTGATTTACATCACCCGACTCTATGGAATGAAGACCATGAATCTCTCGTTGTAATTACATCATTCAACTAGAGTGAAGACCGCATCCCCTTTGCTTGATTTACATCACCCGACTCTATGGAATATATACCATGATCTCTCTCGTTGTAATTACATCATTCACATACAAAGTGAAAACCGCATCCCCTTTGCTTGATTTACATCACCCGACTCTATGGAATGAAGACCATGAATCTCTCGTTGTAATTACATCATTCAACTAGAGTGAAGACCGCATCCCCTTTGCTTGATTTACATCACCCGACTCTATGGAATATATACCATGATCTCTCTCGTTGTAATTACATCATTCACATACAAGTGAAAACCGCATCCCCTTTGCTTGATTTACATCACCTCGACTCTATGGAATAAGACCACCATGATCTCTCTCGTTGTAATTACATCATTCAACTAGAGTGAAGACCGCATCCCCTTTGCTTGATTTACATCACCCGACTCTATGGAATATATACCATGATCTCTCTCGTTGTAATTACATCATTCACATACAAAGAAAACCGCATCCCCTTTGCTTGATTTACATCACCCGACTCTATGGAATATATACCATGATCTCTCTCGTTGTAATTACATCATTCAACTAGAGTGAAGACCGCATCCCCTTTGCTTGATTTACATCACCCGACTCTATGGAATATATACCATGATCTCTCTCGTTGTAATTACATCATTCACATACAGTGAAAACCGCATCCCCTTTGCTTGATTTACATCACCCGACTCTATGGAATAAGATACCATGATCTCTCTCGTTGTAATTACATCATTCACATACAGTGAAACCGCATCCCCTTTGCTTGATTTACATCACCCGACTCTATGGAATGGAATATATACCATGATCTCTCTCGTTGTAATTACATCATTCACATACAAGAAAACCGCATCCCCTTTGCTTGATTTACATCACCCGACTCTATGGAATAAGACCATGATCTCTCTTGTAATTACATCATTCAACATAGAGTGAAGACCGCATCCCCTTTGCTTGATTTACATCACCCGACTCTATGGAATATATACCATGATCTCTCTCGTTGTAATTACATCATTCACATACAAGTGAAAACCGCATCCCCTTTGCTTGATTTACATCACCCGACTCTATGGAATAAGACCATGATCTCTCTCGTTGTAATTACATCATTCAACATACAGTGAAGACCGCATCCCCTTTGCTTGATTTACATCACCCGACTCTATGGAATATATACCATGATCTCTCCGTTGTAATTACATCATTCACATACAAAGTGAAAACCGCATCCCCTTTGCTTGATTTACATCACCCGACTCTATGGAATATATACCATGATCTCTCTCGTTGTAATTACATCATTCACATACAGTGAAAACCGCATCCCCTTTGCTTGATTTACATCACCTCGACTCTATGGAATAATACCATGATCTCTCGTTGTAATTACATCATTCAACATAGAGTGAAACCGCATCCCCTTTGCTTGATTTACATCACCCGACTCTATGGAATATATACCATGATCTCTCTCGTTGTAATTACATCATTCACATACAAGAAAACCGCATCCCCTTTGCTTGATTTACATCACCCGACTCTATGGAATAAGACCATGATCTCTCTCGTTGTAATTACATCATTCACATACAGTGAAAACCGCATCCCCTTTGCTTGATTTACATCACCTCGACTCTATGGAATAAGATATACATGATCTCTCTCGTTGTAATTACATCATTCACATACAGTGAAAACCGCATCCCCTTTGCTTGATTTACATCACCCGACTCTATGGAATAATACCATGATCTCTCTCGTTGTAATTACATCATTCACATACAGTGAAACCGCATCCCCTTTGCTTGATTTACATCACCTCGACTCTATGGAATAAGACCATGATCTCTCTCGTTGTAATTACATCATTCACATACAGAGTGAAGACCGCATCCCCTTTGCTTGATTTACATCACCCGACTCTATGGAATATATACCATGATCTCTCTCGTTGTAATTACATCATTCACATACAAGAAAACCGCATCCCCTTTGCTTGATTTACATCACCCGACTCTATGGAATATATACCATGATCTCTCTCGTTGTAATTACATCATTCACATACAAGTGAAAACCGCATCCCCTTTGCTTGATTTACATCACCCGACTCTATGGAATAAGACCATGATCTCTCTCGTTGTAATTACATCATTCAACTAGAGTGAAGAACCGCATCCCCTTTGCTTGATTTACATCACCCGACTCTATGGAATATATACCATGATCTCTCTCGTTGTAATTACATCATTCACATACAAGTGAAAACCGCATCCCCTTTGCTTGATTTACATCACCCGACTCTATGGAATAAGACCATGATCTCTCTCGTTGTAATTACATCATTCACATACAGTGAAAACCGCATCCCCTTTGCTTGATTTACATCACCCGACTCTATGGAATATAACCATGATCTCTCTCGTTGTAATTACATCATTCAACTAGAGTGAAAACCGCATCCCCTTTGCTTGATTTACATCACCCGACTCTATGGAATATATACCATGATCTCTCTCGTTGTAATTACATCATTCACATACAAGTGAAACCGCATCCCCTTTGCTTGATTTACATCACCCGACTCTATGGAATAAGACCATGATCTCTCGTTGTAATTACATCATTCAACTAGAGTGAAGACCGCATCCCCTTTGCTTGATTTACATCACCCGACTCTATGGAATATATACCATGATCTCTCTCGTTGTAATTACATCATTCACATACAAAGTGAAAACCGCATCCCCTTTGCTTGATTTACATCACCCGACTCTATGGAATGAAGACCATGATCTCTCTCGTTGTAATTACATCATTCAACTAGAGTGAAGACCGCATCCCCTTTGCTTGATTTACATCACCCGACTCTATGGAATATATACCATGATCTCTCTCGTTGTAATTACATCATTCACATACAAAGTGAAAACCGCATCCCCTTTGCTTGATTTACATCACCCGACTCTATGGAATGAAGACCATGATCTCTCGTTGTAATTACATCATTCAACTAGAGTGAAGACCGCATCCCCTTTGCTTGATTTACATCACCCGACTCTATGGAATATATACCATGATCTCTCTCGTTGTAATTACATCATTCACATACAAGAAAACCGCATCCCCTTTGCTTGATTTACATCACCCGACTCTATGGAATGAAGACCACATCTCTCTCGTTGTAATTACATCATTCAACTAGAGTGAAGACCGCATCCCTTTGCTTGATTTACATCACCCGACTCTATGGAATAAATACCATGATCTCTCTCGTTGTAATTACATCATTCACATACAGTGAAAACCGCATCCCCTTTGCTTGATTTACATCACCCGACTCTATGGAATAATACCATGATCTCTCTCGTTGTAATTACATCATTCACATACAAGTGAAAACCGCATCCCCTTTGCTTGATTTACATCACCCGACTCTATGGAATAAGATACCATGATCTCTCTCGTTGTAATTACATCATTCAACATAGAGTGAAGACCGCATCCCCTTTGCTTGATTTACATCACCCGACTCTATGGAATATATACCATGATCTCTCTCGTTGTAATTACATCATTCACATACAAAGTGAAAACCGCATCCCCTTTGCTTGATTTACATCACCCGACTCTATGGAATATATACCATGATCTCTCTCGTTGTAATTACATCATTCAACTAGAGTGAAGACCGCATCCCCTTTGCTTGATTTACATCACCCGACTCTATGGAATATATACCATGATCTCTCTCGTTGTAATTACATCATTCACATACAAAGTGAAAACCGCATCCCCTTTGCTTGATTTACATCACCTCGACTCTATGGAATAAGACCATGATCTCTCTCGTTGTAATTACATCATTCAATACTAGAGTGAAGACCGCATCCCCTTTGCTTGATTTACATCACCCGACTCTATGGAATATATACCATGATCTCTCTCGTTGTAATTACATCATTCACATACAGTGAAAACCGCATCCCCTTTGCTTGATTTACATCACCCGACTCTATGGAATAAGACCATGATCTCTCTCGTTGTAATTACATCATTCAACTAGAGTGAAGACCGCATCCCCTTTGCTTGATTTACATCACCCGACTCTATGGAATATATACCATGATCTCTCTCGTTGTAATTACATCATTCACATACAAAGTGAAAACCGCATCCCCTTTGCTTGATTTACATCACCCGACTCTATGGAATGAAGACCACAATCTCTCGTTGTAATTACATCATTCAACACATACAGAGTGAAACCGCATCCCCTTTGCTTGATTTACATCACCCGACTCTATGGAATATATACCATGATCTCTCTCGTTGTAATTACATCATTCACATACAAAGTGAAAACCGCATCCCCTTTGCTTGATTTACATCACCCGACTCTATGGAATAAGACCATGAATCTCTCTCGTTGTAATTACATCATTCAACTAGAGTGAAGACCGCATCCCCTTTGCTTGATTTACATCACCCGACTCTATGGAATATATACCATGATCTCTCTCGTTGTAATTACATCATTCACATACAAAGTGAAAACCGCATCCCCTTTGCTTGATTTACATCACCTCGACTCTATGGAATATATACCATGATCTCTCTCGTTGTAATTACATCATTCACATACAAGAAAACCGCATCCCCTTTGCTTGATTTACATCACCCGACTCTATGGAATATATACCATGATCTCTCTCGTTGTAATTACATCATTCACATACAAGTGAAAACCGCATCCCCTTTGCTTGATTTACATCACCCGACTCTATGGAATAAGACCATGATCTCTCTCGTTGTAATTACATCATTCAACATAGAGTGAAGACCGCATCCCCTTTGCTTGATTTACATCACCCGACTCTATGGAATATATACCATGATCTCTCTCGTTGTAATTACATCATTCACATACAAGTGAAAACCGCATCCCCTTTGCTTGATTTACATCACCCGACTCTATGGAATAATACCATGATCTCTCTCGTTGTAATTACATCATTCACATACAAGAGTGAAACCGCATCCCCTTTGCTTGATTTACATCACCCGACTCTATGGAATAATACCATGATCTCTCTCGTTGTAATTACATCATTCACATACAGTGAAAACCGCATCCCCTTTGCTTGATTTACATCACCCGACTCTATGGAATGAAGACCATGATCTCTCTCGTTGTAATTACATCATTCAACAGTGAAGACCGCATCCCCCTTTGCTTGATTTACATCACCCGACTCTATGGAATATATACCATGATCTCTCTCGTTGTAATTACATCATTCACATACAAGTGAAACCGCATCCCCTTTGCTTGATTTACATCACCCGACTCTATGGAATATATACCATGATCTCTCTCGTTGTAATTACATCATTCACATACAGTGAAAACCGCATCCCCTTTGCTTGATTTACATCACCCGACTCTATGGAATAAGACCATGATCTCTCTCGTTGTAATTACATCATTCAACTAGAGTGAAGACCGCATCCCCTTTGCTTGATTTACATCACCCGACTCTATGGAATATATACCATGATCTCTCTCGTTGTAATTACATCATTCACATACAAAGTGAAAACCGCATCCCCTTTGCTTGATTTACATCACCCGACTCTATGGAATGAAGATACCATGATCTCTCTCGTTGTAATTACATCATTCAACTATAGTGAAGACCGCATCCCCTTTGCTTGATTTACATCACCCGACTCTATGGAATATATACCATGATCTCTCTCGTTGTAATTACATCATTCACATACAAGAAAACCGCATCCCCTTTGCTTGATTTACATCACCCGACTCTATGGAATAAGACCATGATCTCTCGTTGTAATTACATCATTCAACTAGAGTGAAGACCGCATCCCCTTTGCTTGATTTACATCACCCGACTCTATGGAATATATACCATGATCTCTCTCGTTGTAATTACATCATTCACATACAAGAAAACCGCATCCCCTTTGCTTGATTTACATCACCTCGACTCTATGGAATAAGACCATGATCTCTCGTTGTAATTACATCATTCAACTAGAGTGAAGACCGCATCCCCTTTGCTTGATTTACATCACCCGACTCTATGGAATATATACCATGATCTCTCTCGTTGTAATTACATCATTCACATACAAAGTGAAAACCGCATCCCCTTTGCTTGATTTACATCACCTCGACTCTATGGAATAAGATACCATGATCTCTCTCGTTGTAATTACATCATTCACATACTAGAGTGAAACCGCATCCCCTTTGCTTGATTTACATCACCCGACTCTATGGAATATATACCATGATCTCTCTCGTTGTAATTACATCATTCACATACAGTGAAAACCGCATCCCCTTTGCTTGATTTACATCACCCGACTCTATGGAATAAGACCACAATCTCTCGTTGTAATTACATCATTCAACATAGAGTGAAGACCGCATCCCCTTTGCTTGATTTACATCACCCGACTCTATGGAATATATACCATGATCTCTCTCGTTGTAATTACATCATTCACATACAAAGTGAAAACCGCATCCCCTTTGCTTGATTTACATCACCCGACTCTATGGAATATATACCATGATCTCTCTCGTTGTAATTACATCATTCACATACAGAGTGAAAACCGCATCCCCTTTGCTTGATTTACATCACCCGACTCTATGGAATAAGACCATGATCTCTCTCGTTGTAATTACATCATTCAACATAGAGTGAAGACCGCATCCCCTTTGCTTGATTTACATCACCCGACTCTATGGAATATATACCATGATCTCTCTCGTTGTAATTACATCATTCACATACAAAGTGAAAACCGCATCCCCTTTGCTTGATTTACATCACCCGACTCTATGGAATGAAGACCACAGATCTCTCGTTGTAATTACATCATTCAACTAGAGTGAAGACCGCATCCCCTTTGCTTGATTTACATCACCCGACTCTATGGAATATATACCATGATCTCTCTCGTTGTAATTACATCATTCACATACAAGTGAAAACCGCATCCCCTTTGCTTGATTTACATCACCCGACTCTATGGAATGAAGACCATGAATCTCTCGTTGTAATTACATCATTCAACTAGAGTGAAGACCGCATCCCCTTTGCTTGATTTACATCACCCGACTCTATGGAATATATACCATGATCTCTCTCGTTGTAATTACATCATTCACATACAAAGAAAACCGCATCCCCTTTGCTTGATTTACATCACCCGACTCTATGGAATGAAGACCACACGAATCTCTCGTTGTAATTACATCATTCAACTAGAGTGAAGACCGCATCCCCTTTGCTTGATTTACATCACCCGACTCTATGGAATATATACCATGATCTCTCTCGTTGTAATTACATCATTCACATACAAAGTGAAAACCGCATCCCCTTTGCTTGATTTACATCACCTCGACTCTATGGAATATAGACCATGATCTCTCGTTGTAATTACATCATTCAACTAGAGTGAAGACCGCATCCCCTTTGCTTGATTTACATCACCCGACTCTATGGAATATATACCATGATCTCTCTCGTTGTAATTACATCATTCACATACAAAGTGAAAACCGCATCCCCTTTGCTTGATTTACATCACCCGACTCTATGGAATAAGATACCATGATCTCTCTCGTTGTAATTACATCATTCAACTAGAGTGAAGACCGCATCCCCTTTGCTTGATTTACATCACCCGACTCTATGGAATATATACCATGATCTCTCTCGTTGTAATTACATCATTCACATACAAGAGTGAAACCGCATCCCCTTTGCTTGATTTACATCACCCGACTCTATGGAATAATACCATGATCTCTCGTTGTAATTACATCATTCAACATAGAGTGAAACCGCATCCCCTTTGCTTGATTTACATCACCCGACTCTATGGAATATATACCATGATCTCTCTCGTTGTAATTACATCATTCACATACAAAGTGAAAACCGCATCCCCTTTGCTTGATTTACATCACCCGACTCTATGGAATATATACCATGATCTCTCTCGTTGTAATTACATCATTCACATACAGTGAAAACCGCATCCCCTTTGCTTGATTTACATCACCCGACTCTATGGAATGAAGACCATGATCTCTCTCGTTGTAATTACATCATTCAACTAGAGTGAAGACCGCATCCCCTTTGCTTGATTTACATCACCCGACTCTATGGAATATATACCATGATCTCTCTCGTTGTAATTACATCATTCACATACAAGTGAAAACCGCATCCCCTTTGCTTGATTTACATCACCTCGACTCTATGGAATAAGACCATGATCTCTCTCGTTGTAATTACATCATTCAACTAGAGTGAAGACCGCATCCCCTTTGCTTGATTTACATCACCCGACTCTATGGAATATATACCATGATCTCTCTCGTTGTAATTACATCATTCACATACAAGTGAAAACCGCATCCCCTTTGCTTGATTTACATCACCCGACTCTATGGAATGAAGACCATGATCTCTCTCGTTGTAATTACATCATTCAACTAGAGTGAAGACCGCATCCCCTTTGCTTGATTTACATCACCCGACTCTATGGAATATATACCATGATCTCTCTCGTTGTAATTACATCATTCACATACAAAGAAAACCGCATCCCCTTTGCTTGATTTACATCACCCGACTCTATGGAATGAAGACCACAATCTCTCTCGTTGTAATTACATCATTCAACTAGAGTGAAGACCGCATCCCCTTTGCTTGATTTACATCACCCGACTCTATGGAATATATACCATGATCTCTCTCGTTGTAATTACATCATTCACATACAAGAAAACCGCATCCCCTTTGCTTGATTTACATCACCCGACTCTATGGAATATATACCATGATCTCTCTCGTTGTAATTACATCATTCACATAGTGAAACCGCATCCCCTTTGCTTGATTTACATCACCCGACTCTATGGAATATATACCATGATCTCTCTCGTTGTAATTACATCATTCACATACAAGTGAAAACCGCATCCCCTTTGCTTGATTTACATCACCCGACTCTATGGAATAATACCATGATCTCTCGTTGTAATTACATCATTCACATACAGTGAAAAACCGCATCCCCTTTGCTTGATTTACATCACCCGACTCTATGGAATATATACCATGATCTCTCTCGTTGTAATTACATCATTCACATACAAAGTGAAAACCGCATCCCCTTTGCTTGATTTACATCACCCGACTCTATGGAATATATACCATGATCTCTCTCGTTGTAATTACATCATTCACATACAGTGAAAACCGCATCCCCTTTGCTTGATTTACATCACCTCGACTCTATGGAATAATACCATGATCTCTCTCGTTGTAATTACATCATTCACATACAAGTGAAACCGCATCCCCTTTGCTTGATTTACATCACCCGACTCTATGGAATAAGACCATGATCTCTCTCGTTGTAATTACATCATTCACATAGAGTGAAACCGCATCCCCTTTGCTTGATTTACATCACCCGACTCTATGGAATATATACCATGATCTCTCTCGTTGTAATTACATCATTCACATACAAAGAAAACCGCATCCCCTTTGCTTGATTTACATCACCTCGACTCTATGGAATATATACCATGATCTCTCTCGTTGTAATTACATCATTCACATACAAGTGAAAACCGCATCCCCTTTGCTTGATTTACATCACCCGACTCTATGGAATGAAGACCATGATCTCTCTCGTTGTAATTACATCATTCAACTAGAGTGAAGACCGCATCCCCTTTGCTTGATTTACATCACCCGACTCTATGGAATATATACCATGATCTCTCTCGTTGTAATTACATCATTCACATACAAGTGAAAACCGCATCCCCTTTGCTTGATTTACATCACCCGACTCTATGGAATGAAGACCACGAATCTCTCTCGTTGTAATTACATCATTCAACTAGAGTGAAGACCGCATCCCCTTTGCTTGATTTACATCACCCGACTCTATGGAATATATACCATGATCTCTCTCGTTGTAATTACATCATTCACATACAGTGAAAACCGCATCCCCTTTGCTTGATTTACATCACCCGACTCTATGGAATGAAGACCATGATCTCTCTCGTTGTAATTACATCATTCAACTAGAGTGAAGACCGCATCCCCTTTGCTTGATTTACATCACCCGACTCTATGGAATATATACCATGATCTCTCTCGTTGTAATTACATCATTCACATACAAGTGAAAACCGCATCCCCTTTGCTTGATTTACATCACCCGACTCTATGGAATGAAGACCACGATCTCTCGTTGTAATTACATCATTCAACTAGAGTGAAGACCGCATCCCCTTTGCTTGATTTACATCACCCGACTCTATGGAATATATACCATGATCTCTCTCGTTGTAATTACATCATTCACATACAAGTGAAAACCGCATCCCCTTTGCTTGATTTACATCACCCGACTCTATGGAATATATACCATGATCTCTCTCGTTGTAATTACATCATTCACATACAAAGTGAAAACCGCATCCCCTTTGCTTGATTTACATCACCCGACTCTATGGAATGAAGACCATGATCTCTCTCGTTGTAATTACATCATTCAACTAGAGTGAAGACCGCATCCCCTTTGCTTGATTTACATCACCCGACTCTATGGAATATATACCATGATCTCTCTCGTTGTAATTACATCATTCACATACAAAGTGAAAACCGCATCCCCTTTGCTTGATTTACATCACCCGACTCTATGGAATGAAGACCACGAATCTCTCGTTGTAATTACATCATTCAACTAGAGTGAAGACCGCATCCCCTTTGCTTGATTTACATCACCCGACTCTATGGAATATATACCATGATCTCTCTCGTTGTAATTACATCATTCACATACAAAGAAAACCGCATCCCCTTTGCTTGATTTACATCACCCGACTCTATGGAATGAAGACCACAGATCTCTCTCGTTGTAATTACATCATTCAACTAGAGTGAAGACCGCATCCCCTTTGCTTGATTTACATCACCCGACTCTATGGAATATATACCATGATCTCTCTCGTTGTAATTACATCATTCACATACAAGAAAACCGCATCCCCTTTGCTTGATTTACATCACCTCGACTCTATGGAATGAAGACCACTCTAATCTCTCTCGTTGTAATTACATCATTCAACTAGAGTGAAGACCGCATCCCCTTTGCTTGATTTACATCACCCGACTCTATGGAATATATACCATGATCTCTCTCGTTGTAATTACATCATTCACATACAAGTGAAAACCGCATCCCCTTTGCTTGATTTACATCACCCGACTCTATGGAATAAGATACCATGATCTCTCTCGTTGTAATTACATCATTCACATACAGTGAAAACCGCATCCCCTTTGCTTGATTTACATCACCCGACTCTATGGAATATATACCATGATCTCTCTCGTTGTAATTACATCATTCACATACAAAGTGAAAACCGCATCCCCTTTGCTTGATTTACATCACCCGACTCTATGGAATAAGACCATGATCTCTCTCGTTGTAATTACATCATTCAACATAGAGTGAAACCGCATCCCCTTTGCTTGATTTACATCACCCGACTCTATGGAATAATACCATGATCTCTCTCGTTGTAATTACATCATTCACATACAGTGAAAACCGCATCCCCTTTGCTTGATTTACATACCCGACTCTATGGAATATATACCATGATCTCTCTCGTTGTAATTACATCATTCACATACAAAGAAAACCGCATCCCCTTTGCTTGATTTACATCACCCGACTCTATGGAATAAGACCATGATCTCTCGTTGTAATTACATCATTCAACATAGAGTGAAGACCGCATCCCCTTTGCTTGATTTACATCACCCGACTCTATGGAATATATACCATGATCTCTCTCGTTGTAATTACATCATTCACATACAAAGTGAAAACCGCATCCCCTTTGCTTGATTTACATCACCCGACTCTATGGAATAAGATACCATGATCTCTCTCGTTGTAATTACATCATTCACATACAGTGAAAACCGCATCCCCTTTGCTTGATTTACATCACCCGACTCTATGGAATAAGACCATGATCTCTCTCGTTGTAATTACATCATTCACATAGTGAAAACCGCATCCCCTTTGCTTGATTTACATCACCCGACTCTATGGAATATATACCATGATCTCTCTCGTTGTAATTACATCATTCACATACAAAGAAAACCGCATCCCCTTTGCTTGATTTACATCACCTCGACTCTATGGAATGAAGACCACGATCTCTCTCGTTGTAATTACATCATTCAACTAGAGTGAAGACCGCATCCCCTTTGCTTGATTTACATCACCCGACTCTATGGAATATATACCATGATCTCTCTCGTTGTAATTACATCATTCACATACAAAGTGAAAACCGCATCCCCTTTGCTTGATTTACATCACCCGACTCTATGGAATGAAGACCATGAATCTCTCGTTGTAATTACATCATTCAACTAGAGTGAAGACCGCATCCCCTTTGCTTGATTTACATCACCCGACTCTATGGAATATATACCATGATCTCTCTCGTTGTAATTACATCATTCACATACAAAGTGAAAACCGCATCCCCTTTGCTTGATTTACATCACCCGACTCTATGGAATGAAGACCACAGATCTCTCTCGTTGTAATTACATCATTCAACTAGAGTGAAGACCGCATCCCCTTTGCTTGATTTACATCACCCGACTCTATGGAATATATACCATGATCTCTCTCGTTGTAATTACATCATTCACATACAAAGTGAAAACCGCATCCCCTTTGCTTGATTTACATCACCCGACTCTATGGAATAAGACCACCATGATCTCTCTCGTTGTAATTACATCATTCACATAGAGTGAAGACCGCATCCCCTTTGCTTGATTTACATCACCCGACTCTATGGAATATATACCATGATCTCTCTCGTTGTAATTACATCATTCACATACAAAGAAAACCGCATCCCCTTTGCTTGATTTACATCACCCGACTCTATGGAATAAGACCATGATCTCTCTCGTTGTAATTACATCATTCAACTAGAGTGAAGACCGCATCCCCTTTGCTTGATTTACATCACCCGACTCTATGGAATATATACCATGATCTCTCTCGTTGTAATTACATCATTCACATACAGTGAAAACCGCATCCCCTTTGCTTGATTTACATCACCCGACTCTATGGAATATATACCATGATCTCTCTCGTTGTAATTACATCATTCACATACAAGTGAAAACCGCATCCCCTTTGCTTGATTTACATCACCTCGACTCTATGGAATAAGACCATGATCTCTCGTTGTAATTACATCATTCAACTAGAGTGAAGACCGCATCCCCTTTGCTTGATTTACATCACCCGACTCTATGGAATATATACCATGATCTCTCTCGTTGTAATTACATCATTCACATACAAAGTGAAACCGCATCCCCTTTGCTTGATTTACATCACCCGACTCTATGGAATATATACCATGATCTCTCTCGTTGTAATTACATCATTCACATACAAAGTGAAAACCGCATCCCCTTTGCTTGATTTACATCACCCGACTCTATGGAATAAGACCATGATCTCTCTCGTTGTAATTACATCATTCAACTACAGTGAAGACCGCATCCCCTTTGCTTGATTTACATCACCCGACTCTATGGAATATATACCATGATCTCTCTCGTTGTAATTACATCATTCACATACAAAGAAAACCGCATCCCCTTTGCTTGATTTACATCACCCGACTCTATGGAATATATACCATGATCTCTCTCGTTGTAATTACATCATTCACATACAAGTGAAAACCGCATCCCCTTTGCTTGATTTACATCACCTCGACTCTATGGAATATATACCATGAAATCTCTCGTTGTAATTACATCATTCAACTAGAGTGAAGACCGCATCCCCTTTGCTTGATTTACATCACCCGACTCTATGGAATATATACCATGATCTCTCTCGTTGTAATTACATCATTCACATACAAAGGAAACCGCATCCCCTTTGCTTGATTTACATCACCCGACTCTATGGAATAAGACCATGATCTCTCTCGTTGTAATTACATCATTCAACTAGAGTGAAGACCGCATCCCCTTTGCTTGATTTACATCACCCGACTCTATGGAATATATACCATGATCTCTCTCGTTGTAATTACATCATTCACATACAAGTGAAAACCGCATCCCCTTTGCTTGATTTACATCACCCGACTCTATGGAATGAAGACCATGATCTCTCTCGTTGTAATTACATCATTCAACTAGAGTGAAGACCGCATCCCCTTTGCTTGATTTACATCACCCGACTCTATGGAATATATACCATGATCTCTCTCGTTGTAATTACATCATTCACATACAAGAAAACCGCATCCCCTTTGCTTGATTTACATCACCCGACTCTATGGAATGAAGATACCATGATCTCTCTCGTTGTAATTACATCATTCAACTAGAGTGAAGACCGCATCCCCTTTGCTTGATTTACATCACCTCGACTCTATGGAATATATACCATGATCTCTCTCGTTGTAATTACATCATTCACATACAAGTGAAAACCGCATCCCCTTTGCTTGATTTACATCACCCGACTCTATGGAATGAAGACCATGAATCTCTCTCGTTGTAATTACATCATTCAACTAGAGTGAAGACCGCATCCCCTTTGCTTGATTTACATCACCCGACTCTATGGAATATATACCATGATCTCTCTCGTTGTAATTACATCATTCACATACAAAGTGAAAACCGCATCCCCTTTGCTTGATTTACATCACCTCGACTCTATGGAATAAATACCATGATCTCTCTCGTTGTAATTACATCATTCACATACAGTGAAAACGCATCCCCTTTGCTTGATTTACATCACCCGACTCTATGGAATAAGACCATGATCTCTCTCGTTGTAATTACATCATTCAACTAGAGTGAAGACCGCATCCCCTTTGCTTGATTTACATCACCCGACTCTATGGAATATATACCATGATCTCTCTCGTTGTAATTACATCATTCACATACAAGTGAAAACCGCATCCCCTTTGCTTGATTTACATCACCCGACTCTATGGAATATATACCATGATCTCTCTCGTTGTAATTACATCATTCACATACAAGAAAACCGCATCCCCTTTGCTTGATTTACATCACCCGACTCTATGGAATAAGACCATGATCTCTCTCGTTGTAATTACATCATTCAACTAGAGTGAAAACCGCATCCCCTTTGCTTGATTTACATCACCCGACTCTATGGAATATATACCATGATCTCTCTCGTTGTAATTACATCATTCACATACAAAGAAAACCGCATCCCCTTTGCTTGATTTACATCACCCGACTCTATGGAATATATACCATGATCTCTCTCGTTGTAATTACATCATTCACATACAAAGTGAAACCGCATCCCCTTTGCTTGATTTACATCACCCGACTCTATGGAATATATACCATGATCTCTCCGTTGTAATTACATCATTCACATACAAAGAAACCGCATCCCCTTTGCTTGATTTACATCACCCGACTCTATGGAATGAAGACCATGATCTCTCTCGTTGTAATTACATCATTCAACTAGAGTGAAGACCGCATCCCCTTTGCTTGATTTACATCACCCGACTCTATGGAATATATACCATGATCTCTCTCGTTGTAATTACATCATTCACATACAAAGAAAACCGCATCCCCTTTGCTTGATTTACATCACCCGACTCTATGGAATGAAGACCATGATCTCTCGTTGTAATTACATCATTCAACTAGAGTGAAGACCGCATCCCCTTTGCTTGATTTACATCACCCGACTCTATGGAATATATACCATGATCTCTCTCGTTGTAATTACATCATTCACATACAGTGAAAACCGCATCCCCTTTGCTTGATTTACATCACCTCGACTCTATGGAATGAAGACCACAAAATCTCTCGTTGTAATTACATCATTCAACTAGAGTGAAGACCGCATCCCCTTTGCTTGATTTACATCACCCGACTCTATGGAATATATACCATGATCTCTCTCGTTGTAATTACATCATTCACATACAAAAAAACCGCATCCCCTTTGCTTGATTTACATCACCCGACTCTATGGAATGAAGACCACAAATCTCTCGTTGTAATTACATCATTCAACTAGAGTGAAGACCGCATCCCCTTTGCTTGATTTACATCACCCGACTCTATGGAATATATACCATGATCTCTCTCGTTGTAATTACATCATTCACATACAAAGTGAAAACCGCATCCCCTTTGCTTGATTTACATCACCCGACTCTATGGAATAAGATACCATGATCTCTCTCGTTGTAATTACATCATTCACATAGAGTGAAACCGCATCCCCTTTGCTTGATTTACATCACCTCGACTCTATGGAATAAGATACCATGATCTCTCTCGTTGTAATTACATCATTCACATACAGTGAAACCGCATCCCCTTTGCTTGATTTACATCACCCGACTCTATGGAATATAAGACCACAAAATCTCTCGTTGTAATTACATCATTCAACTAGAGTGAAGACCGCATCCCCTTTGCTTGATTTACATCACCCGACTCTATGGAATATATACCATGATCTCTCTCGTTGTAATTACAT